>QZWU01000003.1:0-202393 GCA_004114255.1 Acaulopage tetraceros
GTGCCATATTGTACGAATACCATGGAGGCAACATGGAATCAGGTGGAGGTGGTGCCACTGGATTATCCCTTACAAAAGCCAACGCAGCTTGATAACTTTCAACAGGAGCGTCATTGTACAAGGCATTAAAGTTGGAAGGAATTGGTTCATTCTGGACACCTGTAGCAAGGGGTGGAGCCGATGCCATGGGAGTAGCCGAGTACTTTGGTAATCCTTCTTCCATGCGTTGTGGAGGCACATCTGGAACAACATTTGGTGTAGCGTTCGGTGCAGCATTTGATGCAAATACTGATGGTTCAACAAATTTTGGATAACTCTTGGGACGCTTGCGATATCTCTGGACACACATGAACACAGCGCAGCCCAACACACTGGCTACAAAAACGCCTGCGATTGAAATTCCAACAATACAGCCAGTACCACATGCAGGTTCCTCTTTACCATCCTCTGTGTCTTTGAGTGGACCAGAACCATAAAAGAAGAACACGCCACCATAATAATATCCACCCGAACCACGGTAATAGGATACGCCGTTGATGCTCTTTGGGTTGGAGGCACTGCTACCTGGCTTGCTACTGGAACCACTGCTGCCAGAGGAACCACGACTCCCACCAGAGGAACTTCCACCACCTCCACGACCACCACCACCGCCTCCTTTAGCCCACACTGTCTCGATTAAAAAGAGAGTGATGCAAGAGATGAAAATGAAATGAAGGAGCGTGAGACGCATGCAGAGTGATTGTAACTATACAAATAGAAAAGGGAGTTGTATGCAACGATGCCAAAAAGTGATGATGCCTGGGAAATTTGTGAGCGAAAGGGTTTTTCAACATGTTTAAACTGGCCAGAATAGCACAACTCTTCTATTTATAGCAGCAGTCCCCCTTACTCCTTGGCACATGCTCATTCAACTGATCCACATCAAGCCTGCTCAAGCGCCTTCATATCAACATTCTTCTTCTTGTCCACCAATACAATCAAATAACCATCGCCAGTCTCTTCATTAGGAATCATCCTCACAAGTTCACCCTTTCCATGCTTGATAGCCTTGAGCATGGCCTTTTCACTCTTGTCCAAGGCCTTTTTAGCCTTATTATCCTCAACAGTTTCCTCTGCACTGTCCAATGAGCTTGCAGTGCCTACTGGTTTACCCTCAAGTGAACCCACGAATCCACCATAAGCATCATAAGCATAGGGATCGTAGTAACTGGTGGAGGCACAATTATAGTAGGTGCATGAATAACAGGAATAGTAGGAACAAGAATTACGCCTAATGGACATTACAAGAGGGTGATGGAGAGAGAGCATACCAGGCATAATAACTATAACCATAATAATAATAGGCAGCATCTACAGTTGTGGCTGCTAGTGCAATCGTGGCAAACAAGGCAATAGAGGGACGCATGGTATGAAGGTGCGAAATTAAGTGGAAATGAGACGGAAAAAGATGGTGTGGGACTGGTTGCCACTGGTTACACGCTCACTGACCATCCACCTCACTGGTGCACATATCCCAGCCACCTGGGGGCAGTCTTGGCAGCAAGTGTTTTACTTTTTCCCTCTATGAAACGCTATTTGTCTCGCAAGTCAAACCTTTCTCACCAATTCACCCCTCTCCCCCTGTAGAATCCATCCTAAAAAGCACCCCCCTTCATGACCTTCACGTTGCTCATGGTGGTCAAATGGTGGGATTTGCAGGATGGTCACTGCCCGTACAATACGCATCTGCGCCTCATTTGGAATCTCATCATTGGACACGTCAGCACGCGTCTCTCTTTGATGTTTCCCATATGCTGCAAACCAAGCATGTCTCCACTACATCTATGCATTGACTCCACATTAGAATACATGGACAGGATGCCCTCCGTTTCATGGAATCCCTCTGTCCCAGTGACCTACACACTTTACCCAATGGACATGCCGTTTATTCTGTCCTTACCAATGAGCAAGGTGGACTCGTGGACGACTGCATCATCACCAAACATCCTGATCACATTTATCTCGTGCTGAATGCTGCGTGTGCTGAAAAGGATTTGAAGCATTTGGCTCATTATGCTCAAAATTACAAGGTGGATATTGAAGTTGTGTCAGACAAGGCATTGTTGGCACTTCAAGGACCTCGTGCTGCTTCTGTTATGGAGAGTTTGTTGGGTGGTGAATCACTCAGTAAGGTTGGGTTCATGCAAGCACTGCAAGTCAAGTTGGGTGGAGTGGATGTGCACATGTCTCGTTGTGGTTATACTGGTGAGGATGGATTTGAATTATCCGTGCCTGATCATCAAGCTCATCTCATTGCTGAGGAATTGCTAAAGAACTCGCAGGTTAAATTGGCTGGATTAGCAGCACGAGACAGTTTGAGGTTGGAAGCAGGTTTGTGTCTGTATGGAAATGATTTGGATGAAACCACGTCTCCCATTGAAGCCAGTTTAACCTGGACCATTGCAAAGAGTAGAAGGGAAACTGGAGGATTCCTTGGATCAGAGTCCATCTTACATCAATTGAAGCATGGAGTGGAGAGGAAGCGTGTTGGATTCCTCGTAACTGGCGCACCTGCACGTCAAGGTGCTCTCATCTTCAAGGATGATGTTCAGATTGGCAGTGTCACAAGTGGCTGTCCTTCCCCCACCCTTGGAATCAATGTCGCCATGGGATACGTACACACTCTTCATTCCAAGCTCAAGACTCCTCTCCACATCAAAATCCGTTCCAAACTTCAGTCAGCTACAGTCACCAAAATGCCCTTTGTTCCCAACACTTATCACAAAATCCAATGATGAACAGTTCATATGACTAATGAGCCCTGGCGACTTTCCTAAATCTTTCTTATTGGGAGCAAGCAGTCATGTATATCTCCACATCCATAAAGAATCTATGAAATGATCGGTTCTCTTGAAGATTTAACCGATGATGGTGGGCTAAGCCACATTGTTTCACCCACAAGCAACCCGAAACGACCTAAATACTTTTTTTTTCCTCTCACAAGGGATGGATCTAAAGAATCTGATTGCGGATGGCACAACACCCACCCTGTATTGCCCCTCCCTTCTCTGCCTAATACGATTAGGCATATACCCGCACCCAGAGATCATTCCAATGGAATCCATCTGCCATCAGTCCATTTTCAATCCAGTATGCTCCTCACACCAAATGAAGATCTGCCTCCAAGTAATCTTGCTCCACCTCAAACCCACATCCAACCAACATTACCTGCACCACCAGGATACTTTTATCAATCACAACATCCTTATCCACATTCAAAATCAGAACCTTCAATCCCAGTTCATGCCTTTGACCCAGTAGACTTTCGTGTACCTGCTTCCAGTGTTCCCTTACCAACCTCTAATGCTCAAGACCGTACCATGACTACATTGGAAAAGATTCATCTTTGTTGTGAGACTGCAATGGAATGTGTGAGTGAAATCAAACGACAATCCACTACCACGCCTTGTCAATCCAATGAAAAGGCCATGAAACTCTGTAATAGCCTACTGTCTATTGCCAACAGTATCATGCATAATGCGCAGGAATTGGCAGTTGCAATGAATGGTCAGTTTGTGCCATCACCTTCCAACCCATACCATCCGCCACAGCCACAACAATTACTGCAGCCACCTCAACAACTGCTACAGCCAACACAGCCATTACAGCCTCTACAACAATCACAACAGCCTGTCCGTGTCATGCAACCCGCCACAACAGTCTTCATTCCCGTCCAACAATTCCAATCAGGTCAATTAGTGGTCGTTAACCATCAAATGGACACTCCATCCACCAATTCATCCTCTTCATCCCTCCCAATAGTGCACGTACCAAATTCATCCCTCAATAGGAGAAAGAGAACACGAGCAGGTCAACCTCCAGGCAGATGTCATCATTGCAACACTGGTGAAACTCCTGAATGGAGATATGGACCAGATGGCGCACGTACACTCTGCAATGCATGTGGCTTACATTATGCTAAAATGCAACGAAAGAGACGTGATTTACAGAAAGCACAGGATGGTGCAGCTACATTAATCTCCATCAAAGAAACCACATCCGACCCTTCTCCTTCCAATCAGTAACTCCCCTATTAGTCTTGTATAAAATGACTCTCTCTCTCTCTCTCTCTCTAGTGATACAATTTAAGCATGAGTGTGTTTCTGTATGCTGTCAATGCATCATCATACGAACCTGGCAAGTGATCTTTAAGCATACCAGGCCTGATTGCAACTTTTGCAAAATCAATTGCTGATCCATTTGTCGATACCATTGGAGGATAATTAGTAAACAAATCATTTGAATGGTCTTTTGGCTCCTTTACAGGTATCAAGTGATGTATCCGACCTGGAATGTACAATTTAGGATAATTTTGAGTAGAATGAAGACGGGTGTGGAGTGCACCAAGGACCTGCATGCGTTGTTTCCATCCTGCTTCATCTGAAAAGGTAGAGAGGCCACCATAGGCCAACAGTTCCTTGAATTTACTATCTGTGGTTTCAGAGGCTGCCAACAACATGGTCTTGAGGTCCATCATGGCACCATATGAGAGACCACAGACTACATCGTTGTTGAGGATGATGGAATCAATGATATCCGAGTATTTGGTGGCTAATTTGAGATCGACTGTACAGGGTGGACCATAAGCGTAACAATGAACACTGAGATTCATGTCCATGGATTCCTTGAATTGGACAAGTTGTTCATGGATCATGATGGTCAAGAGTGATGCTGTGCCTGCACCAAGTGAATGTCCAACAATAACAAGTTGAATGACAGAGTTGAGAAGACAGTACGACAAGACACTTGGAATCACGTCCAATAGGATGAATTGAGCACTTGTCTTCATGCCAGTATGGACCAAGCCTCCCTTCCATGGCTGATATTCACACACGAGATCAGTCAATGTATCTACTGCACTCATGGTACCACGAATAGTGAGGACAACAGCTTGACGGATACGATCATGAGCAATGTAGTAACTAGGACGGAATATTTGATGATGGTGCAAATCGTAGGATATGAGGTCATCTTCTTGCAAGTACAAGTGTTCCTTGATACTAAGGACATCGGAACCATTACGAATTGCGTCCTTGACATATCCATTACCCTTTCCGAAAAAGTTTAGACCACGCCATCCATAAGAGGCAAGTGCATAACGATGGTAATGGACATATTCTTCTGCTTTGGCAAGGTCCAATTCAAATGTTGGAGTGTCCATGGACTCTTGTGCCGCATAAAACTTTTCTAAAATGACCGTACTTGCCAATAATTCAACATTTCCAATTTCGAAACCTTGACCAAATGCAGCATACAGTTTCATGATGGCTTTGAGTGCATTTTGCGTCTCAACAGCAAGTGTGTAGGTCCCAATCTTTTCTAGGAGTGTGGATGCTTCGCTGGTTGTGATCTTTGTGGCCTTTTGAATACTCCTTCTGACTTTGGACATGTCTTTGACTGGTTCAGCCAACAACAACGCTTCCGATGTACTCGGTGAATCCTCTCCAATGGGCTCATGTCGCTCATCTTCCTTTTTGATCATGGTGTGTGATCCAGTTTGAGCCAATTCAGCCTTGAATCTATGTAAAAAGTTGACATCTACTTCCTGATCATGCTTCTCCACCTGCCCATCCGATGATTCAATCACAAATGGATAATTCACAGGTGCAGCAATGGGTACAAACTGAATACGAACTTGAATAGCACCTGAATTCTTGAGTTTAAGGCGTGGAATGTTGACATCAATGCTTGAAAATCGCTTTTCCCACAGTTCGAAATAACTCGTAAAATCCTGTGGAAAGTTCTCAAGGGGCTTGATGCGTATTTGAGCACGACCAAAGTGCTTATCGGGAAGGAGGATGCGTGACTCGAATACATCGAGTTGGAGTGAAGCAAAGAGCAAGTCGTGGTAACTGACCATAAATTCAAACGCTTCGTTCCATTCGAGTACACCGTCTGCAATAGATGTCTGAAAGGACTGATCTACCACACACTGGTATTAGTGGACAAGCGCAACAAGCGTACCGCCAAGAGATAATTTAACATAGGGATTCTTGAGGAGTTGATTGACTTCTAGTTTAGTAACGGTAATCTAATGTCATGACAATGTTGAAGGTAGGATAATAACTGTTAGATTACTGCATAATGTGGGCTCCTCATGCATAATTGATGGCAATCTTTCCATGCTAAAATTGTCAAGAAATCTTTTCATCAGAATGAGTTCACCACCACCACCCAAACGCATCAAACATGATTCAGATGAAGAGTCAAGCACTTTTAAACGCTTACCAAAACGTAAAGTCGCGTTATTGATTGGATATTGTGGAACAGGATACCAAGGCATGCAATTGAATCCAGGTGCAAAAACACTTGAAGGCGATTTATTCCAAGCGTTGGTATCTGCAGGTGCAGTGTCCAAGGACAATTCTGATGATCCTAAAAAGGTTGGATTTGGAAGGTGTGCACGCACGGACAAGGGCGTACATGCAGCTGGAAATCTAGTTCACCTCAAAATGATTGTGGATATTGAGCATTTGGTGCCTAAAATCAACGCGTTTTTATCACCCAAGTTCCGAGTCTGGGGATATACGCGTACCACTAATTCATTTAATGGCAAGGACATGTGTGATTCACGCGTTTATGAGTATTTGTTGCCAACTTATGTATTGGATTATCCTTTCAAGGAGGATCAGATGGAGACGTATCGTGTTCCAGAAGGGAAATTGGAGGTGTTTAGGGGATTTTTGAGTGGATATGTGGGTACCAAGAATTACCACAATTATACACAAGGCAAGACATTCAGGGACAAGAGTGCAAAGCGGTACATTATGAGCTGTACGTGTTCTGAGCCAATGATAATAAGAGGGATGGAGTGGCTCAAGTTGCAGGTGCATGGGCAGTCCTTTATGATTCATCAGATTAGAAAGATGGTTGGTATGGCATTGATGTTGACAAGGACCAATGCACCAAAAGAGGCATTTGAACGGTCCTTCAAGGAAGAAAAGATGAATGTACCCATGGTACCTGGATTGGGATTGTTATTGGAGCGGCCAGTGTTTGATTCATGGAACAAAAAGTTTGCAGCGAATGGTGAGAGGGAACCCGTTGATTTTACAAAGTATGAAGAGGAGATTGAAGCATTCAAGCGCAAGTACATTTATGATGAGATTGTGGAAGTGGAAGTTACCAAACATGAATTTGCAGAGTGGTTAGGGCAGGTGGATCCACATTTAGCGTCATTTGGGTACCTTGGTGTAGAATAAAAATGGGTGAGATTACATGGCTCTGTAACAAGTGGTGTCATCTATAGTGTCGTCTTGAGAGTCTTTGGGGTCATCAGTTGGAAGTTCTGAGAGGTTGGCACCAGAGAAAACTTGCCAAAAGTCACCATCTTCCCAAATCAGTCTGGCGTTGGGGCATGCTTGCACAATCTGCTGACCAATTTCCATTCTATCCAAGGATGCAGTCAACACTGTATCTTCTTCCTCAAAGTTTTGCTCCTCTGAGTCTTCATCGTCCGAATCTGGTTCATCTGAATACTCATCATCCAAGTCTTGTTCCTCTTCAATTGTGATAAAAGTCAAATGTGGACGTGTCTGGCTGATGAGTGCTGGAATGCCAATCCTAAAAAAGGAGTTTGGACTCTTGTACCCTAATTCAAGGACCTTGAGGAATGGTGCATTTGTGAGGAGGGAATCAAGAGCAAGTCCTGTCCACAATTTAGGCAAATAAAGGTACTGCATGAATGGATACTTGTGCATGCATAAACCCTGGATGAGCTTAGCAGAAATCTTTGCATTTTCATCCATCTCCAAATACTGTAACCGGGGAAATGTGAGAATGGTAGTGGGATGCTCGCGTGTCTTTCTATACCAACTACCCATCAATGTGAGATTCTTGAGCTGTGGAAATCGCGCCATGATTCCCATGAATGTGTAGGGATTTGCTTTGACCAAGTTAGCCCCTCCAGTATACCAAAATTCCACATTCTTCAAATTAGAGCACACAGCTGGTAATTTTTCCAGTGCATCCATAAACACTTGAGTAAGGTCTACTGTTGAATAGGGAGAAATGTTGATGTAGTTGTCTTCATCAAAAAAGATCACCAGAGTAGTCAATTCCCTTAGGTTGGCCTTGCAAATTTCATTGAGAATACACTCTGGTTTTGGACTGCCCTTGCTGGAGTTGATGGTGAACAAGGAGTGAATTTTGAGCACACGCAGGTTGGGTGCCCATTCAATAAGCTTTTGAGCATCGCTGTAATTCCAATGTGGATAATCATTCATCTCTACTGACTTTACATTCCACTTTTCAAATGCCTTTTGGTAGATGGACATGTTGAACGACACATTGCTGTTGGCTGATGGAATTCGAAAAATGCTGACATGCTGAATAATGGGCAAGGACTCCAACAATTCCACTAGTCCGGATTCAAATACTTTGCCATCCTCTCCTTTGTAGTCATAATGTGCCAATTCCAGTCTATGGAGGCGTGGAAGAGCGCGTAATAGTGGGAAAATGGACTTGAACTTGAGGAAAGCAGGTTCGTTAAAATCAACGAAATGCACTGCAACCTCTTTGATGACACTATTTGAAGATGGACTGAGGAGAAGGCGTGACGAGTCGATGGTGGAAAGGATATGGATCAATCTGCCAATCGATTCGGGATTAAAAGCACGGATAGTCAACTTGGACCAATGAAAATCTACCACGATCCGCCTCCAATAATGATTGACCTGTGCAAATATTAGAAACTCTTTGGGATAAAGGTCAGGCTGAAGGATGGTGAGAATTTGACTCAAGATTTCCATCTTTTTTTTGATGAAATCATTTTTGAACAGGTTGTTCCCACTTCAACTGCTCAAATTGGGATGGAAACAGCCCAAGAAACGCTCAGCATCCCCTGCATTGGATACTGATGCAATTAGTACAAAATTCGACGCGACACTGTTGAAACTTTGCAGTCAACTTGCTCACTCTTCCAACCCACAACAAACCCTCCAAAACGCCTGTGGATTCCACTTGGACGTGCGGCCATCCACCATCAGTCAAGCAGGCATCCATCTTATCCTTACCTCCATGACACTTGCTCAGGATATGGCGTATTCCTCCGTGGTAGTGTTTCAGCGCATACAGTGGTCGCCATGTACCCTGGATTACTGTATGAGCCATGGAATCCAGTTCTACTAGCTTCCTTGAACAATCAGTACATGTTTAGATTGTCAGATGGATCTATTCTGGATGGAAAGGCTCATGGTAGCACATTTTTCAATAATGTAAACAAAACCAACTAGGATTATCTGGGCGAATCTTCAACTCGATTACAAGGCGTGATGCAATTGGACCAAACCAGCTGGCTGCTGATGTGTCATGGAGGGCGTTTGCAACAAGTGTACGACGTCATCAACCATCCATGTCGCTCCTTTTGAATCCATTAGCATGTGGACAATTTGTCAACAATGCATCAACCATGGATGCTTCTAATGGTATCACTTTTTTTTCCATGACTGATAGTGCTAGTGTCCTACTTTGAATACAAGCTACCCCAGTGCTTCCCAATCGAGTACAGACACTTTCTCCCGACTGCACGCTATGAAGGACTCTCCCCGCATGATTATCCCTCCACCTCCAACCACCGCAGCCTTCCCATGATCCTCCTTGTCACCAGACGCCCTATTCACGACCAACAAGAACTCTTTTCCATTTACATGGAACAAGTCTAGACCATTTATTGTTGCCTCTTGTGCTCCTTCAATCCCTTCAACACAAGTGGATAAACCCGCTTTGCCACACTCGTAGCCCACAAAAAGTCCAAATGCTCATATCCTTCAATCTCTTCACACATCACAGGCGATGGAATATCATCCAATAAACATTGAATATTAGTCAACTCATCACTTCCACCATGAAGAATCATAACAGGCGTCTTGATCCGATGCGTAGGAAACGCATAAACCACATGATCCCTTGATGTCGTCGTCGCATCATCATAAGACTGAAATCGACCTGATCGAATAATCTGAAACCAATGAACAACCATTTTGACACTTGTATAGGAATACAAATGTCCATAACAGGCTTCCTTGTTGGCCTGATCAATACCCTTTGAATCCCACCCAAATAAAAACTTCATGGACTGATCCAGTAATTTGACAAACAAGGTACGTGGTAAAAACTCTCTCCAAAACACTGTGAATGCCAACGCACGATCCCTTCCAACAAACAAGTAAATGATGTCGGGTGATACGCGTAATAATGCACCAACTGCTTCTGTTTCAAGACCTGGTGGACGCGTGGCTGGGGCAAGTGCGACAAACAAGTTGACCTTGTCATTCAATGTCGTATGTAATGCTAATGATGCAAACATTTGAGCCGTACCTTGACTAAACCCGATATAAGACAAATCAGTTGACAAAGTCTCTTTGAGGATATAGTCAATGGAATTTGGAACGTCGTATCGGGCCAAATGGTCAATAGAAAAGTTCCAAAAGCGCTTTTGAGTAGTTGAGCGTTCCACATGTTTGTAAGAGTACTTGTTACCACGCGTATTGCCTAGCCAGACGTCATAGCCTGCATGGGCGAGGATGTAAGCGAGGTTGCGGTCAGGTGAGATGGAACAGGCAAAGACTTCAGAACACATCATGAAACCATGCCATAATAGGACGACTGGTTTGCTGTGGGGTGTGTTGGAGTAGATGCGGTGGAGGCCTAGGAGGTAGCCATCATCTGTTTCCACTACATGCTCTTCGAATTCCACGTTCCAATTGGAGATTAATTGTTTAAATGTTCTTGGTAGTTTGGTGGGGCGGTTGAATATGGTGAATGATGGGAGGAATCGGAGAAATGGACTAATGATTAGGCGTAGGAGGAACTCTACTATGGAGAATAAAAAGGTGAGTATTATGTAGGTATAATCGTGGAAGGATAATCGAGAGATGATTGGAATGTATGCCATTGAGAGATGATTGGAAGAAACGAAATCGCACATTTATTTTGGTGCATTAAACACATTGTCACTAAGAGACCTTCTCCTCCCTTCCTTTGGAATCAGCTTTCTTAAATCTTCAGCAGAGGCATCAGCAGCACCTGAAATGGTGGTGGATCCACTTGGTATGGGTTCCAATCGGTGGAGTTGAGGTTCTCCCTCTTCAACAATAATTGGAGCACCACCATCACCATGCATGGTCTTTACTTTGTGCCACATGGCATCTTCTGGTACACCCAGACCCCCTTCAGCCATACGTCCATACTTGAGACGAGCCTGAGGTACACGTGGACTGGTGGGAGCTTCCTCTGAGGCAGCATGTGCAGCCATGGCAGCAGCTCCGCCAGCACCAATGTGTACCGTATGACGACGTGCAGACATGGTGGCCTGCTCTTTTCGTTCTTGTTCACGCTCTCTCTTTTCATGCACCAACTCTTCAACAATCAACTTGCTACGACGGAATGTTTGGAATGGATTAGCGCGCATAGCAATTGGACCAGCTTCGAAATCAGCCATCAACGAATGCGATCGCTCATAGTCCTTCAAGGACTTGCGTCGCGTACGAGGTCGAGATACAGCAACAGGGACACCAGCAATGGTTCCAGATTCTTCACCAGTGGAAATTACTACCTTTTCTTCACTAATCACAGAGGAATTGATATCAGGAATTTCAACTTCTGCAGGATCAGCTGAGCCCTTGGACAATTGCAACAACAGTACACCAGCAACAATTACCAAGAAACCAAATACAACAGTGGCAGTATCCAATGGTTTGGCATTGAATCCTTTGAACAATACTGCAGAAGCAACAATGGTGGCAGTGGTGAAAATGACGTAATAGACGGGTGTTACCATGGCAGTATTGAAGATGTTGAGGGCCTTGTTGAGGTAATTGATTTCAATCAATTGTGTCACCAGTACCACAACAATGGTAAGATACACGAACCAATGCTTGAATTGAGTTTCAGTAGTGACACTGTACACAATAGCAGCACCGAAACCCTGAGTGAACACAACAGCAACTGAACCGATAATAGAGCAAATGGTAATGTAAACGAGCATATGGCTGCGTCCATACCTTGGAGCCAAGTACACTACGAGGAAAATACTTGCAACAACCACCAAACCCACGTAAACGAGAAAAGCAGGTTGGATGACGAGGTTCATGAAAGCATCAATGGTTTTCACAGGAGATTCAGCAGGACTATGCGTCACAATAATCACAGCACCAACAATACAGAGGCCACAACCAATCTTACCTTGAGTATTGAGACGTTCTTTGAGAATGATGGAGGACAACACTGCACTAATCACCACAGACAATGCTCCCAAAGGAGTAACAATCATTGCAGCAGTAAAGGCATAGGCTGCAAAGTTACACAATTCACCAATGGCCATGAGAATAAGTCCCGTCCACCACATGGGACTCTTGAGGTACTCGTGACCTTCACCTGCTGCTGCACCAGACTTCTTATTGGCATCCAATAAACCCTTCTTCTTAATGATGAAACTCACGCCAATAAAGAAACCACTGGCAATAGCGAGCACAAGACCAATAGTGTTGTACGTGGCGTTTTGAGAAGCAGAATTGTGCTCCATTTGAAAGGTAAATAAAGGGATCTAGGAGGAAAAATGGGGATTGGGAGGTGGATGGAGGTAGGAGGGTTGGAAGGGATATGTGGCAAATGCTAATGGAGATGGATGATCCAACGGCGATGAACGATCGCAATGGAAGGAAACGCTTTGTACAACTAGCTGGAGATTAAAAAAGAGGTGATGGGATGGACCGTACAGCTGATGGTGACAATGAGAGTGCGGCTGTGTGCTTTTTTGGCCTGTGCTCAATCAAATTGTGCTGATGAAAGATGGGATGCGTAACACTGTCTGAGGTATCCAAACATCACCTATTTTTAGTGGATGGGAACTATTTGGGGATGATGCAGGTAGAGAGGAGCAGAGAGAGTGGGAGGGAAGAGTGGGAGGGAGGAGTGAGAGGAGTGGGGAATTGCAGCAGTAGTGAGAGTGAGTAGCATATCCCTTGCAAAGAAAGTCAGGATAATCCCAGTACAAGTATGGCACATCCCACGCTCTGTTGGAGTGGGGCCAGTTGCACTTTTAGTGCGATGAGTCACACACATGTCCTCTGCCAAAAAGCGAAAATTGAATCCTACCATTGAGGAGGCTGTGCTCTGTCCAGTCTGCAACACCAACTTGACATCCCTCAGCACTCAAGTACACTAACATTCACTTGCATCACATTCACTCTAGGTACGGTCCTCGCACGTCAACAGTTGTTTGGATAATTCCAAATCTCCACCACAACCACGCGCACCTCGTCCTTGTCCCTTTTACAAACGTATTCCAGGTATGCCTAACCTCCTCCTATGCTTCATGGGGATTAGGAACACGCTTGAGTGTGGATGCATTTCTATATGGTGCACTTGAAGACTGCGATAGTTACATTTTAACGCATACATCCCTCAACACACACCCACCATGACGATCATTAGGCACTTTCATTCTGATCACTATATGGGGTTGACGTCAAAGTTCAAACATGGCACGATTTACTGCTCCAAAATCACTGCAAATCTCATTCAGAAACGACTTGGTGTTTCCAGTGATGTTGTACACGCTTTACCCATGGAGGAAACAGTGAACCTGACACCAGAGATCAGGATTACTCTAATTGATGCGAATCAGTATGTAGCCTGTCTTGCCATCATCTCATCCCTCTAGTTGTCCAGGTGCAGCAATTGTTCTGCTGGACATTCAACAACCCAACAACAAACGGCGCATCCTGCATACCGGTGACTTTAGGGCCTGTGATACGCACATTGATCACAAACTGCTGACTGCTCCAATCGATACCATTTACCTAGATACAACTTACCTCAATCCAACCTACATTTTTCCTTCTCAAAATCAAGTTTTGGATGCTGTGGCAACACTGTGTAGTCGGATGGAAAGTGGAGATGCTAAACGTAATCATAGTCAGTCCATCCTACTTAAATGGATTGGGAAGCAAGTCAAGGAAAAGATTTTGTTTGTGGTCGGCACTTATACGATTGGAAAAGAACGCGTCTTTTGCAGTAATTATTTACCCGTCCCCCCAATTTACAGCCTTTTAGGAATTGCAGAAGCTTTGGGTAGCCGTGTGTATGCCCCTCCTTCCAAACGTACAGTCTTTGCATGCTTTCAAGACCCTGTTATGGATGCACTCATTTCATCTGATCCTAAAGAACGTGTTCACACTATCGGCATGGGTCAACTCAACCTACAAGACCTACAGGCTTACCTCAAACAGCACACTTGCCATGGATTCACCAGTATCCTCGCCTTTCGTCCCACAGGTTGGACTTTTAAAAAGGACTCTACTGAACTCAGCCTCAAACCCACCCATCTTGCCTCAAACATCACCTTGTACTCCATACCTTATTCAGAACACTCTTCCTTTAATGAACTCAAGCAATTCATTCAACATTTCAAACCAAAACACATCATTCCAACCGTCAATGTAGGTACTCCAGCCTCTCGTGCTAAAATGCAACAACATCTCAACCTTTGGCAACAATAACCTGCATATTTATTCACCCCCCTTTTACATTTGAGTTGCTTGAAATTGCTGACATTGTCTCAACATATCCAAATAATACTGACAACGGTTCATGTCCCCACTGTTTTGATCCAAACAACGCGTAAATGCCTTTGCATCAGCCTCACATGACATGCCACCAGTCGTTTGACGATAAGGATCATTTGCATAAACTGGCTGTTGCTGTTGATAAGACTGTGGTTGTTGATAAGCCTGATCAGCAGGAGCTGCAGGTTCAGATTCACCTCTACCACCAAACATACCCGTAACAGCATGACCAAGCGTATGACCAATTGTGGATCCAATAGCCACACCAGCAGCAGTTGAAGCCATTTGACCCATCAAACCAGGTTGACGAGGTTGTTGCTGAGCAGGAACTTGAGCGGGTGGGGGATTGGTTACAGAACGCGTCTGTTGGGGTGCTGATGTCGTGGATGCAGCACGACGTTGTGGTCTTGCAGCTGGAGCTTGTCTTCTTCTGGCCATGAGGATTGATGAAAAAAGATTATTTTTTTTTCGTGGAATTTGATGGATCAAAAGGTGATGACGTGTCCCGATTGACCTTGATTGTGATTAGCCCGTCTTTTTAACGCGTGCACAACGTGAAGCATTAGCCTTGGAATCTAGGAGAAAACAGGTAGAAGATGATCGCGTGAAACGAGAGCAAGAAAGTAAGAATCGATTGGAATTTGAACAACGGGCACGATATGCTGCTGATCACGGTATGATTGACCTCCTTCTATGCATCTCATTTAGACTAGAAAGGTATGGAAAGCAACCTCCACCACCTAAAGAGAGACATTCCACAGATACAATGACCAGTCAAGAATTAGAACTTGTCAAGGCAAGACTACTCGGTACCAATCAACCCCATCGTCGTAAAATCCGTCGATACAATGAAAAGAAGTTTGTATTTGAATGGGATGAACAAGAAGATACATCGCGTGACGTCAATCCACTTTATGTAAACAAACATGATGCACAATTATTTGGAAGAGGGCATTTTGCAGGAATTGATCCTCATGAACAAGTAAAACGACGATCTGCATACTACAATGTACCACCACTTAGGCCAGAAAAGTCCATTGCATCACTGGATACAAGGCATTGGACGGAGAAACGATTACATGAAATGACTGAGCGTGATTGGCGTATTTTCAAGGAAGATTATCACATTTCAACGCGTGGTGGAAGTGTTCCTCATCCCATGCGCAAATGGGATGAATCTGGGATTCCTGATGAAATTCTTCATGTGATTCAACAAGTTGGATACCGTGAACCAACTCCCATTCAAAGACAAGCCATTCCCATTGGCTTAGCAAATAGGGATATTGTGGCCATTGCAGAGACTGGTAGTGGTAAGACTGCCTCTTTTGTGATTCCCATGCTGGTGTACATTTCAGAATTACCAAAATTGAATGCAGAGAATGCAGCTCATGGACCTTATGCGTTGATTCTTGCACCTTCTCGTGAATTGGTACTTCAATTGGAAGAAGAAACTAAAAAGTTTAGTCGATTGATGGGATTTACTGTGGTATCCATCATTGGTGGTCATTTGATGGATGAACAGGCATTTCGATTACGTAATGGTGCTGAAGTAATCATTGCTACTCCTGGTCGTCTCAAGGATTGTCTGGATAGCCACGTTCTTGTGCTGAATCAGTGTACATATGTGGTCATGGATGAAGCGGACAAAATGATCAATATGGGATTTGAGGCTGATGTGAATTACATTTTGGACCATTTACCATTGACCAATCAAAAGCCAGATGATGAGCGTGCTGAACTCGTGCATGGAAGACAGTATAGACAGACAGTCATGTTTTCAGCCACCATGCCACCAGCAGTTGAGAGACTTGCACGCCAATACCTTCGACGACCCGTTTACGTGACCATTGGTGAAGTGGGACGACCTGTGGAATCTGTCAAGCAAATTGTGGAAATGATTCAGCATGAAGATCGTAAAAAGAAGAGGCTATTGGACCTCTTGAATGATTATTCTGGACCAATCATTGTATTCGTCAATCAGAAAAAGACGGTAGATGCACTTGCCAAATCCCTCAATGATCAAAATTACTATGCAGTATCCCTTCACAGTGGAAAGAGTCAAGAACAACGTGAAGTTGCTCTTGCTCGCATCAAATCAGGTCAAGCTGCCATCCTCGTTGCTACAGATGTTGCTGCTCGTGGAATTGATGTCAAGAATGTCTCTTTGGTTATTAATTACGACATGGCTAAATCCATTGATGATTATACGCATCGTGTGGGTCGTACAGGGAGAGCAGGTCAAACAGGTGTTGCTTACACCTTTCTCACCACCTATGATCAAGACACTTTTTACGACCTAGTCACCTTACTCAACAAATGCAAAGATGCCAGTATTCCTCCTCAACTCGCTCGTCATGAAGCATCCCTCACTAAACCAGGTAGTCATCCGCCTCAAAGAAAACGAAAACATGAAAGTACTATTTACAGTTAGAAACCCATTCCAGTGCCTCGTTCAGTCCACTATTCCACAGTGCAGATACTCCCTGCACATGCCATTCTCTATCCTGTACTTTATACAGTCCCATCCTCATGGCCACTGTCTCTGGACTACAAGCACCTTGCACATCTTGTTTCGTAGCCATCACCAACAACTTGCAATCCGTGTCCAGATATGGTCGTTTGTACGCATCCACCTCTTGCAACAGTATAAACAATTGCTCTGCACTTTCCCCAATAGCATGTACATCTGCACTATCCACCACAAACAGTATGCATTTAATGTTGCTGTAATGTGGTCTCCATAGCGGCTGTATCCTCCCCAGCCCGCAGAAATCCCATACTGTTAACCTGAACTGTCCCTGCTTCACACAAGACAGCACGACAAAATCCTTTGCTTTTAAAAGTGGAACTGCCATATCCCACAGATTCATCAGTGATAAAATTGATTTCTTGCCTGATTGAGGTCCTCCCACCATCACCAATTGCATCAACTCGTTCTCATCTACCGTCACATTTGCTGTACGCTCTTTGCACGTGAGCCTTGTCCACAATTTCTTCCAGATTTTCATATGAAACTAATTTCGAGGATCAAGGACCGCTTTTCATTCACCACAAAGTTCAGAAAACTCAACATTATCCTTATTGGACTTGACGCTGTTGGTAAAACCACCTTCTTGCACCATCTCTGTGGTAATGGTGACCGTATTCAGACCAAGACTGAAGCAATAGGCCTTGTAACTGAAACTATAGAGACCAGCACTCTCAAACTCTTATCTTTTAATTGGACGGGCATACGTCATCTTCGTTGGTTCGTCCTGAAGCATCTCATGCATGCTGACGCTATTATTTTTATGGTGGATTCATCTGACCAAGTGCACGTTCATGCAGCATTTGAACAATTGGACTTTATGTTAGCTGACCCTGTGACCAATGGCATTCCCCTCCTTGTTCTTGCTAACAAGCAGGATGTTGAGACTGCACTTGCTACTGATCAAGTGGCAGGGATCATGGAACTCTTTAGACAGTCCAATAGGCCATGGAAGGTCCAAGGATGCAGTCTCTTGCCACAAGTACAAGGCATTGATGTTGGACTTTGGTGGCTACTCCAGTCCTTGACTGTCACGTGACTTTTTTTCTTTTGTCACAATGACAGATTCCACCATCACGGCGACAGCAACAGCAGCAGCAGCACAAAATGTCACTCCTTGGGAAGTAGAAGGTGCAGTAGTTGATGGAAAGGCACAAGCTATCGATTACGATAAATTGGTAGATGAATTCGGTACGCGTCGTATCGATTCCGCCATCCTTGATCGTTTCCAACGCCTAACAGGCCACCAACCTCATCCCTTCCTCCGTCGTGGCGTCTTCTTTTCCCACCGTGATCTCGTCAGCATCCTCGACCGTTACGAAAAAGGCAAA
Organism: Acaulopage tetraceros; assembly: GCA_004114255.1. Lineage (NCBI taxonomy): Eukaryota > Fungi > Zoopagomycota > Zoopagomycetes > Zoopagales > Zoopagaceae > Acaulopage > Acaulopage tetraceros. The sequence continues at coordinate 18,465 of QZWU01000003.1, forward strand.
CCATTCTTCCTCTACACTGGCCGTGGTCCTTCCTCTTCCAGCATGCATATAGGCCACATGGTCCCCTTCATCTTTTGTAAATGGCTTCAAGACGTGTTTGATGTACCACTCGTCATTCAATTAACCGATGATGAAAAGTTCCTCTTCAAGCATCAACTCACAATGGACCAATGCATGAAATTTGCTCAAGAGAATGCAAGGGATATTGTGGCTGTTGGTTTCAATCCCACCAAAACGTTCATTTTTAGTAATTTGAATTATGTTGGTGGTCAGTTTTACCAAAATGTCATCAAGATTGCAAGGGGTATTACGACGAATGCGAGCAAGTCCACGTTTGGGTTCAATGACACGGATTGTATCGGGAAAATGTTTTTTGTAGCTGTGCAGGCTGCTCCTTCCTTTTCCAATTCATTTGAACACATTTTTGGACAGGTCAAGGATATTCCATGTTTGATTCCTTGTGCTATTGACCAGGATCCGTATTTTAGGTTGACGAGGGATGTGGCACATAAGCTCAAGTATCCCAAACCCGCCTTGATTCATGCAAAGTTCTTTCCTGCATTGCAAGGGCCTCAGAGTAAGATGAGTGCTTCAGTTGATACCAGTGCGATCTTTATGAGTGATACGATGAACCAGATCAAGAAAAAGGTCAACAAGTATGCGTTTAGTGGTGGTGGTGATACGATGGAATTGCATCAGTTGAATGGAGGAAATCCTGATGTAGATGTGGCTTATCAGTACCTCACATTCTTTTTGGATGATGATGAAGAACTTGCAACACTTTATGAGACTTACAAGAGTGGTGTGTTGAGTACAGGGGCATTGAAGGCACGCTGTATTGAAGTGTTGCAGAAAGTGGTGAGTGATTTCCAGGAGAAAAAGGCTGCAGTGACGGATGAAGTGCTCAAGGGCTACATGGACAGTTCCAAGCCTATGCAATGGATGAAAACAACACAAGAATAGACCGCTTGGTGTATTAACAGGCACAACCTCCCTTATTTTGATCACCAGAAGTTCGCATTTCCACACCAGAGTCTTGAGATTCAGTTGAAATGGTACCAGATTGTACAAGGTCATAAATACGCCATGCAGTCTCTACACAATTAATGTAAACAAAAGGGAGAGTGGAGAGAGTTTTTTTACCAAGGAAACAAAAGTCCACATTGTCATTCGTCTTGGCACTTGCTTCTGTAAACAACAATCCATGCATCCTTGCAAAATTGTGAGCTTCTTCTTTGCTTACTTGTCTTTGAAATGAGAGGTCAGTCTTATTACCAACCAACATGATGACCATATCAGAAGAAGCCAAGTCACGCGCTTCTTCCAACCAACTCTTGACATGATCAAATGTATTCCTTCTTGAGATATCGTAGACTAGAATACAACCTGCTGCACCCCTATAATAACTTTTGGTGACTGAACTAGTGGAGAGTGAGGAGGAAGAGAGGTGGAGAGAGTACCGAAACCGTTCTTGACCTGCTGTATCCCATACTTGAAGCCTATGGGGAGTAATGAGGAGGAGGAGATTGTGGTGACTTGCTTTATCCTCTGTGAGCGTACCGTGACAATCTTGGCACCGAATTCCACACCAACTGTATGTGCCTTATGTTCTGCCTAATCAAATGAGGATCAAGGCTAGTTGGATGGTGCAAATGATCGTTCTGTGAATCGATGAAGGAGACAACTTTTCCCTGTTGATACGTCTCCAATCACAATATACTTGAAAATGTACTGGTAATCGTATTGAGATGGCATGGATCAAAAATATTTTTATCGAATTTGCCAATTGAGGAGGAGACTCAACAATCGTGTCGCAGTCACTTGAGGCCATGGTTCATCCAGGATGTAAATGGGACAATTTGTGGATGCAGCCTGATAAGGTAAAAAGTCTGAAATGCGTGCATCACCTCCACTCCGAAGGATGAGGTCCAAGGGTGGCGACTCTCCTGTCAATAAATACTGAGCAAAGACTGTTGGATGGATATCGGTCATGTCCAGCCTGTTCAAATGGACCTCGTTGCATACTTTGATCACGGCTTGACGCATATCATCACGACCTAAATACGGTACACAAAGGTTGAGAATGGTCCCAGTGTTGTGTGCAGTAGCTTCCATAATGCGCGCAATAGCTGCTCGAGTCTGTGGGTCAAGTAGACTGAGGTCACCTAAAATATTGATACGAATGTTGAACTGTTCGACCAGGTCTCCAGGTTCACACATGAGGCTGAGTTTGGCAAGTACGAGGCCAATGAGGTCTGCTAGCTGTTCAGGAGGACGTTGAAGGTTATTGATACTGATTGTGTAGACTGTTATGGCTTTGACGCCGAGTTGATAGCAGAGTTGAGCAGCTCTGTAGAATCGGTGGTATCCTTCCAAGTTGCCTTGTTTGATGGAGATGCCCCTGCTCTTTGCGAAGCGACGGTGACCATCGATAATGATGGCAATGTGTTGAGGGATGGGACCTGTTGAGAGGATGGTGAGGGCGATGGATTGAAAGTAGGAGCGAAGATGAACAAGAAGGGGGGTGAGGATGTCGTTGAAGGTGGCGGTGATGTATAAGAATAGACGGACAAGATTGAGCATTTGATGGTGGAAAATGAGAAAATTTTTAGTGTGGGCGGATTTTACAAAAATCTAGAAAAAGTTTATCCATGCTGAAGTGTATCTTGGTGTGACAGTGAGGCTGAAGGAAGATGTGGCAGTGGATATGAGTGGAATTGACCAAGGAAAAGTGAGAGTAGGTACTTGGTACAATATGAATTAGAAAAGTTATTCAAGTCAGTGGATTACTTAGAGTAGTTTAAAAGTGTCATTTAATGGATATTAGAATGCTCAAGATATCATTAGTATACTATTCAAGCAAATTAAAGTTTAACTAGAGTATAAACTTAATTCTCAAGACAAACTTTAGATAATAGTTTCAGTATCTTTTATATCTCTATAGTAAGGCACTCAACTCTTTCATAATACATCACTACATTATCCCCCAACCAGAGTCAACTAGCAGTCACAAACTTTTCAATTATGAAATCATTTTTACTAGAAGTTGGTGCATCCACTGACAAGGGTGGGAAATTAGAAAATGCACCTCATTCCCCCTCCTCCCCACCACTCATCCCACTTAGCAAGATGCGTTTTTAGTAGAACAGGAATTATTCTCTACTTCAGATTACGCATTATTCGCTGTCCTTGATGGACATGGCTCAGATGGTACCAAAGCTGCTACGTTTGTTAGAGATCGTCTCGTTCCTACCTTCAACGCCCACCACGCCTCCTTCCTCCTCAGCCCCCTCGACACCATCCGCACAGTATTCCGTACCATCCATGAAGAACTCCGCTCCACTGACACTGTTGACACTTATATATCAGGCACCACTGTTTCACTCGTCATCATCTCCACTAAGCAAAGCGTCATGCACGTAGCTAACCTCGGAGATAGTCGCATCATCCTTGCTAAAAAGGCGGGTGGTGGGGATATTCGGCCATATGAACTCACAGTTGATCACACCTGCTTTGATCCAGTTGAATTAGATAGAGTATTGAAACATGGTGCACGTGTACAGCAAGATGATGGAGTGAATGGTGGGCCACTTCGCATATTCAAGGGATCCCTGCCTTATCCTGGAATTGTAGTGAGTAGAACCATGGGAGATGATTCTGCTAGCAAGTTGGGGGTATTGCATGATCCTGATATGAGAACAGTGGATATTACTACGGATGATTTGTATTTGATATTAGCATCAGATGGTGTATGGGATGCTCTGAGTAATCCACGTGCATGTAAAGTAGTGAGAAGACATGCCACTGTACCTCAAAAGGCAAGTGAGGAGTTGACCAAAGCCAGTTTGATTGGGTTGGAAAAGATTGCATTGGATGATAATACGACGAATGTAGTGGTGTTTTTTAGGCATAGAAAGAGGAAGAATACAGTTGGAGAGGAGACAAAGGCGTCACTTGATGTACATGGATTTGGTGCAAGCGATGCTGGTGGTGGTCTGGGTGGGACGTTGAGGAGATGGGGAAGTTGGAGTAGTTGGAATGTGGCACTCAGTGATGGTGCTAGCAGTGGTAAAGAGCAGTGATCAGTGACACAATGGACAGTATCCAAAGCATAAATGAAATTTGCCCCACAAAAAAACTTCCACAAAAACTCCCACGCCAGAATGAGCGATCACACTAAAACCAACCTCATCACACTCACCCGCCACGTCCTCAATGATCAAGCCAACGTCAAGGAAGCAACCGGTGACCTCACCCTCCTCCTCACATCCATCCAATTGGGCTGTAAATTCGTAGCAACTTGCGTTCGTAAAGCAGGGCTCGTCCAACTCACAGGTCTCGCAGGTGCCACAAACGTCCAAGGAGAAGACGTCAAAAAACTCGATGTACTAGCCAATGAAATCTTTATCAATGCCCTTCGTTCCTCTGGTAAAGTAGCCCTCATGGTCTCTGAAGAAAACGATGACGCTATTACCGTGGAAACAGCGTCACGTGGCAAATACATTGTCGTATTTGACCCATTGGATGGTAGCAGTAACATTGATGCAGGTGTCAACATTGGTACAATCTTTGGTATTTACAGACTTGCACCAAACACTGATTTATCAACTGTTACTGTTCAAGATGCATTGCGTCCAGGTAGTGAAATGTGTGCAGCTGGGTATGCCATGTATGGAAGTTACTGTAGTTTGGTACTTACTACTGGACATGGAGTCAATGGATACACTTTGGATTCAAGTATTGGTGAATTTATTTTGACGCATCCTGATATTCAAGTTCCTAAAAAAGGCAAGATTTATTCTGTGAATGAGGGGAATTCGATTTACTGGGATGAACCTTGTAAAAAGTTCTTTGCTTATTGCAAGGATCCATCCAGTGGTAAGCCTATGAGCGCAAGGTACATTGGGTCCATGGTGGCTGATGTGCATCGTACCTTGTTGTATGGTGGAATCTTTTGTTATCCTGCTGATAAGAAGAGTACCAAGGGCAAGTTGAGAGTGTTGTACGAGTGTTTCCCTATGGCCATGATTATGGAGCAAGCTGGAGGAAAGGCGTCGACTGGCAGAGGAAGGATTTTGGATTTACAGCCAACCGGTATTCATGAGCGTTCGCCTGTCTTTATGGGAAGTGCAGAGGATGTGGATCATGTGGACGCACTTTACAAAGAGTTTGGCGGTCAATAAATCAGAGTGGATGTTGCCGTGTCCAAGGCTTGGCTGATGGAGGCCAGAGTCGGACTGCATGTCGCTTTCATGTTGCAACACCACCCAAAGCACTCGCCTGACTCTTCAACTCCTTCAGAGTTCACTAAACGACGCAACTGGTCATCCATTGTAGTATCCAACCTACCCAACCTCATCTTTACCCTCTCACCTCAAGGCAACTTTATCTTTGTCAATCCCTACTCCAGAACACTTTTGGGCATCCCACCATCTCAATTACTCTCTCGATCCTTTGCAGATTTCCTTCATTTAGATGATGTGGACAAGTTCAAAAAGGCATTTCACGATGAACTAGTGACTGGTCTTGGATGTCGTGAATTCCTGCGCTTCAGGGGTATTGATGACCGTTACACTACTGTTGAAGTCTGTGCCACTCGGTCCTCTATCCTCCCGACCCCTTCAGCCAAGCCATCCGACCTCAACCGATGTCTCTTTGCTACTGCACGACCCTACCCGCTGCCCATGACTCATGATATGGAGAAATACCTTGAATTGAAATTGAGGGAAGAGTACCTCAAGCACAAAATTGCTCATGTAAAGACTCTGTTGCTAAAGAAGGAGAATGGAGAAGATGTGTTGGGGTTGGGTAAGCGTGTACGTATGGAAATGGATGCCATGGCTAGTGGATTGAATGATTTGATGATGACGAGTACATTGGTGAATATGGACACGTTTATGCAGCAGCAACAGCAGCAACAGTTTATACCTCCTCCTGTAGTGGTGGAGAATCCATTGTTGCCACCTGCTGCTGAACACTTTTTATCACAGTTTCCAAGTGAACCTCAGCCTCAACCTACCCATCAGACCATTTCTACTTCCATGTTGATGATGAAAAAGTCTCATACTAAAAAGATGGATAGTGTGAATCGTATTTGTACAGAGTGTGGAACAACAAGTAGTCCAGAGTGGAGAAAAGGTCCTCATGGTCCTAAAACGTAAGCTGTGTTCATCTTGTAGGTTGATCCCCCCTCTAGATTGTGTAATGCATGTGGACTGCGTTGGGCAAAGGCCATGCGTAAGCAAGATGAGGCGGTGGCTGTGTAAGAGAGAGAGTGAGATAAAGGCATTGACTGATAAGGGGAAAGGGGCATGTGAATGACGGTCACACACTTTTTTCACCTCCAATTCCACACAGAGAAATGACCACTTTGACAAAGACCATTGCATTTTTAGGAGGTGGTAATATGGCAGAAGCTGTGTTGGCAGGCCTCGTACGTGCAGGTCATCCCTTGACCCAACTCATTGTTTCTGAAGTCATTCCAGCACGACGAGATTACCTTGCCACAACTTATAATGTGCAAGTTACTGGGGACAATTCTGTTGCTGCAGCCTCAGCAGATCTCATTGTACTTGCAGTTAAACCCAACCATGTACCTCAAGTGCTACATGGAGTCTGTTCTGTCATCAAAGAACGTCAATCTACACTTTTATCAGTTGCAGCAGGCGTACGCGTTCCTGACATGTGCAAATGGCTAGGTCAGTGTGATGGATACATGCCACATGTAGTACGTTGCATGCCAAATACTCCTGCGTTGGTTGCATGCGGTGCTGCTGGTGTCTATGCAGGTGAACAAGTGACTACAGAAAGTAGGGAATTGGTAGAGGCTGTATTGAGAGCAGTGAGTAATGTGGTGTGTTGGGTTGAACGTGAAGACTTGTTGGATGCAGTTACTGCAGTCAGTGGAAGTGGTCCTGCCTATTTCTTCTTATTGATGGAATGCATGTCAGATGCAGGAGTTCGTGCAGGATTACCAAGGGATATTGCTGATCAATTGACCATTCAAACGTGCTTTGGGGCTGCCAAGATGTCACAGAATGGTGTGGATAGTTTTGCTAATCTTAGGCAAAAGGTCACATCACCCAATGGAACAACGTATGCTGCATTGATGCACATGGAAGCCCATAATGTGGCTAATAGTTTGAGGGATGCTGTGGTCAAGGCAGCAGAACGAAGCAAAGAATTGGGGGATGAGTTGTCAAGGGATAATGCGCACTAAGTGGGTGATGTGTGGGCAGATTCGATGTACTTGGAGGAGGGTTGCCCCAGCTCACGTGTGTGTGCATGTCCATAGCCAACAGCCCACACACACTAAAAAAATCTTTTTTTTCCAATCTTCTCTCTCAATGGCTCATGTCTTTTCTGATGGCGACGATGTTCCTATGCCAGCACCTTTAAATGTACCTACGATCAGGCGAGTTCAATCCTGCTCTGCACCATCCACACCAAAGATTGTCCCTTCTGTGACAAATGGGGATGAATTTCACTCGTGCCTGAGACGATTGTACGATCTTGCCTCTGATCCAAATTATGCACCAGCTCATCTGAACCTAGCCATCACCTACTACGAATCCCTGCTCAAACAATACGAACAACAACTACAAATACGACCCAAGACTTTTGTTGGGTTATCAGAGGTTTCGTCAAAGCATGAGTTACTTGAATTGGAGGATCAATTGCATCAAGCGATGGGTGAAAAGGTTAAATTGGAGAGAAGGTTGGCTGACATGCAAAAAGAACTGGATAGAACCAATGTGGAAATGGAAGAGATGCATATCAAGGAACAAGAGCATCAACAAGAAACTATAAAGCTCAAGACAGAATTGATCAAAGCCATGGAATTGGCGGGACAAACGGATGAATTGTATGCCAAGTTGGAGGGTATGCAGGGAGAATTGGAGCAATCACAGGCGGAATTGGAAGCATCAGAGTTGCAGTGCAAGAGATTCAAGACAAGACACGATACCTTGATGGTTTCTCATGAACGATTGAGGCGAGAACATGTGCAGGCCATGTTGGAACGAGATGCAGCTCATAAAAAGATGGATGCAGATGCACTTGTGCTAAAGGAATTGAAACAGACTGCCAAGGTCAAGCCGACTGCAGTGACGATTGATGCGGAACAGCAAAAGGAGGAAGAGTCTGTACGCTTTTCACAGGATTTGGCGGCATCCAACCTACGTCTTCAGCAATTGGTTAGACAACAGCAACGGTTACTCAAGGACGCGAGGAATGGTGAATTGTGCCAACAATGTCATCCTGAAAAGTATGCAAGCATGATGGATTTATTGGCAGAGACTGAAAAAAAGAAGAAGCCTGGACGTGCAAGGAGCAGCAGTCTTGCAGATGAATTGTCCATGCTGAATGTGAACAAACGTGCACTCAACGATGATTTGGATTCCTTGATTTCACCAACTGAAGGTGAAAAGATCAAGATTAAACGAATGATCAAGAATCGCAAAGTATGTCTTCGATGTTCAGGCAAGGTGGTCATGCAACCAGGGCAAAGTGATACAGAATACGATGATGATGATGAAGATCCTGTGGAGAATTGTGAGGTGAGTTGGTGGGATCTCTTCATCTAAGTGCCTCCCTTCCTGTACCTCTTTCCTCTCCCCCCTGAACAGTTGACTAATATTTTTTTATATAGTGTTTACATGGACCTTTATTGTTGGATGCACCGCTTGTTTCTCGTGGAAGTCATCGGCCTGCACTCGCATGGAGTGATTGTGCCACCACAGCATCCTCATCAGCATCTTCTTCACCTCACATTGCACCTCATCAACTCAATCGCTCATCCACTGAACCTGTGCGATCACTTCCTGGCTCCAGTTACCATGAAAATTTCAAGGCTAGTTTGATTGCATCTTTACCCTCTGCATTTACTCCAACCCCTGTTGTTTCTCGTTCTTCTCTTGCACCAACCATTGCCAATGTTAATGCCATTGCTTCACCATTGATGCAACCGGTGCAACTTCCATTGGAGGAACCATCTACACCGAAATCTTGGTTGACAGCACCTCAAAAGACGCTGCTTGCCATGTTTTCTGATAATGAAGATGGGCCATCACGGTCACGAGCAGATACGACGCCTAGTGTTCCGTCTACTCCAGATTTGAGTCAACCAACAGTACCACAACCTCCAAAATTGAAGCAGACATCATCTGGAGAAGCAGTTAAAGCACCAACACCCATGTCTGCAGCCAAGAATGCCTTATTGGCATTAAGCCGTAAATCCATGAGTTCACCAGTGACTGCGGTCAGACAACCTCAAGCAAAGGCGACTATAGTGGCCAAGACTAAATCAACGCCTGCTGTTGAAGCACCTAAAAAGACTACTGTTGCACCCGTCAAAAAGCCAGTGGCCAAGGTTAACTCTCCAAAGACTGAACCAAAAACCGTTCGCAGGCAAAGTGTCTCTCAACCTCCAACTCCCAGGACTCCCAGAGCCGCTGATGTTAAAACCAAACAGCCTTTGTCGCCTACTACTAAATCCACTGCAGCAGTCAGGGACAACATACCACCCACACCAACACGACTAAAACGCACATCCAATCGCATTCCATTGCGTTCTCAAAGTGCAGATCGTGCAAATGAACGTTCCTTGAATTTCAATATTTTGGATGTGATTGATAAGCCAACCCATACGCCTCGTACCTCTAGACCTCTCAAGAAACCAGAGGTTGTAGAAGAACCTCGTGTCTCCAAAGTACGTTTTGACGCACTTTCACCAGTGTTGGAAGGTGATGATGATGCAGAAAAGTCCATTCCAACCATCAAATTCACCAATTTGGAAGAAAAAGGTCGTTGTATTTCTCGTGGTACATCACCCATGCCACAAGATGTACCTAGTCCTATGGTCATCAAACGTTCTGCAACATCTCCTATGCTTGCACCACATTCAGCTGTTGTTTTGTCAAGGCGAGTTTCAACCATGCCTATTACATCATCAGATCAGATCTTGTCCACCAGTCCACCATCAACTGACTTGCTTGCCAACTCTCTTGAATTAGCACCCATGCGTGAGTTGCTGGATCGTGTCCATGGATTACACAAGCGTTTGGAATCAGCCGAACCTCGTGCCATCAACCGTCGACTCAAGCGTGCTTATGATCTCCAACAATTAGCACAACTTTCAAGACAGATTGTTGATAATGTACTGAGTGATGTGGATGTACTCATTGATCGGTTCAGAAAGTATCGTATGCGTAATCTACATTCCAAGCGTACTTTTAGCACTCTGTCCACCATGTCCTTTGCACCAGGTGAAGAGGATGACTGGGAACAGCGTATGGGTTCCACAAGTGGCTCCATTGAATCCTTGGTGATTTCCAAACCACCAGATGAACTGCGATTGCGTACCACAGAATTTATTGAATTGATCAATTTGATGCAAATCCTCCTCAAGACCATTGGTGATATGCGATGTTATTCCAATGAAATATCAAGTGGATTTGTAACAACACTGCAGACCAAGAGTTACATACCACCCGTGGAAAGTAGTGAAGGTGAGGATGCCTCTGCAGAAATGGAAGCAAGTACCAGTCGCCTCACCAGTTTCTTCAAATCAGCCGCTCCAATCCGACCTGCTCTCTTGAACCACTTTGACCCACCACCAGCACCACCAGCACCAATTGATCCACCTCCTCTGGATGATGATGAAGATGAGCACATACAAGAAGGCGGTACATGGATTACAAATCGCCTCACTTCCTTTTTTAATTTAATCTAAGTTTACACTTCATCCTGCCTTCTCTTCTTATCAAGCATCATTCCATCATTCTCCTCCCACCCTCTCTTCTCCACCACCCCACCGTCCGCTATGAGCGCCTGTCCCTTCATGGCCACCAAAACCACTTCAAATTCCTTCAATTGTTCAAAAAACACGATTGATATACTCGCGCACATTCTCCTGCTCGCAACCCACTGCACGGCCTCGTTCACCCTCAACCCCATCATATCCATCACTACCGCACTAACCATCGCCACACTAGCATTCACACCAGCCATACAAGCAACTAAAACCGTTCCACCACATTCCAGTGCACTTCGTACAAACCTTACACCTTCAAAGTAAAGTGCTGATGGTGTTTTTGTTGCACTACGATCACCCAATTCCAATAAAGTGTAATGAAATGACTGAGGATATGCGATTTTGATAAATGGTCTTTCGGATGGATCTGCAAGGAGCAGAATATGAGTGATTCCTAGCGTTCGTAATTGATCCAGTTTTGTTGTGAATCTGTAGGGTGAAATGTAGACCCTTTCCAGGATCAATTGGGCTTCGTAGCGAGATGTGCCTGTCCAGCTATCAATGTCAACCATTTGCATTCTGAAATCTTTTTTTGGGGAAAAGGAACAATTTTTGACAACTTGATCACATCCACTATTGAATTGCACGTCATCTTGTAGTTTATGAAAAGGATTCTTGAAAAGGGAATGGAACCCACTTTGGACTTTTGGTAAACTGTAGAAACGCGCACCATCTTTGCCATTTCCTTGTTTTCAACTCTTCCCTCCCTGCCCCTCATCATCAAATGCATAGACTAATTTTAATCACCTTGTATTTGATCACATCTTCCACTGGCATGTATGCGAGTTGGTATTATGCCAACCCATACTATTACTGTAAAAAGGGAGCATGGTACACATCATCAATTCCACATGTCATCCCCCTCTAGGTGTTATTCGTGTGACCCGTATTATGACTATTGCAGTCCTTACTCTGATCCAGCTGCATGGGATTCGTATGGATACTATTCAGATAGTTATATGGGATTTACAGAAGTGGACAGTGGTACAACGTATCGATATGATAAGAAATTAAAGTTGAGGCGATATCCTGATCCTGCGAGTGGTGAATGGGCCGTTGTATTGTGGGAAGAAGATAGGGATGATGTGGAGAATGCTGGGGATGTGATCAAGGATGCGGATATTTATACGGTGGAAGCAAAGAATGTTGGACAGGCAAAGATGTTGGCAAAGAAGGCTGAAAAAGAGGCAAAGAAGGCTGAAAAAGCGGCCAAGAAGGAAGCCAAAAAGGAAGCCAAGGGTGAGGCAGAACAAGAGCCAGTGTCGCCATTTGAAGGGTCTCTGTCAGAATCTACCACTTTTCAAGACTCGATGCAATCCTTTTCTGCAGACTACACTTCATCTCAGCCTGCGTTATGAATTGATGGATCAAACTGACTTTATAGCACCACCCCCCAAGAGGAACAGATCTAATACAAACTTTTCCTCCACTTACTTTACATGCAAATGTCCCAAGTTCAATTCTAGCTTTTGTGTAAAATCATGAACCTTTCCTTTGAAATCAAATGGAGTCAGTGGTGAACTAGGCACATTTGAGAGTTGAGGTTGTTTTGGTGTCACATTATTCGATATTTCACGTAATGTTCGCATCCTGCTGGGTGGCGGAGTACTTGGCCTTGCAGGTGGAGGTGGTGGTCGTACAGGTGCTGAGCATGGTACTGTTGTTGTCTTGGTTGATGATGACATGACATGCATCTGATTTCGAATCTTGTTCAACTCTTTCCTTTTAATCCCTCGTATTCTAACTGTACAATTCAATTTCATCGTCTGGTACTTTTTTGCATATTCATTCCGCTTCAATCGTACCAAATCTGCAGAGGATTCCATCTCGGTTCCGCTTTTTTCTTCTTTTTTTTTTACAAAAAGATGCAATTCATCCTACTTGCAGCTGTGCTGCTCATCACCCCCACTTACTCTTTACCTCCAACTTTATCTCTATCTTGTCTTGTCAATCAAAAACGTCGTTTAGCAAATTTACCACCACTTGGAGTCTTGTCACTCGTTGTCAAAGTTGCAATGGATCATGCACACGACATATCCAAGGTTGGGGTTATGCGAGCACAGAGTTCTGATGGAGTACATGACCGTTTGAAGCGTAATGGGTTTCAGTCCATCTGGTCACGAGTGAATAGTGCTGCATTGGATACTGAGCAGTCACTTGATGTTTGGTTAAGGGACCCTTCCATCAGGCAAAACATGCTTGCACCTCATGCTACAGTACTGGGAGCTGGTCTCAAGTACGATACGAGTAGTGGCAAGCACTATTATTCTTTGGTATTTGCATCTGATGGACAACCACCGCAATTTGTGCCAAACTGTGATGGGATTGACATTCCCAGTCTGAACTACGTAGCACTCAATCGAAGGCAAACACCTGGTGATACTTTTAATCAAGACAAGATGATCTGTTTGATCAATGCAAAGCGACAAGAGAAAGGTTTTGCTCCATTTAAAAAGAGTTCTGTATTGGCACAATCAGCTCAGTTGCACTCTAATGAACAAGCCAAACTCAAGACGCTATCACACAAGGGTGCTGATGGATCTCGTGTGGGTGACCGTGTCAAGCGACTTGGATTTGAGTTTAGCAGTATTTGTGAAAATGTCAGTGTTGGAGATCCTAATGAAGAGAAGGCTGTGGAGGGATTCATGGCTTCTGAAGGACATCGTGCCAACATGATGAGTGATGCGAATGATGTGATGGGTGCTGCACGGGCTAAAGGACCTGATGGTCAGTGGTATCTCACTCAGATATTTGGTAAAGCGACAAATGGAGGGCAGATGACTGCGGTGGATTGCAGTGCATATGGTGTGACAGCTGCCTCTTCAGTGGCTGTCCAGGAATCTCAAGAGACAGTCCAACAGCCTCAGACACCTCCCCAAGAACCTCAGCAGCCTCAGATGACTGTAAAACAACCTAAGCGTACCGATCAGCAGTCTCAGAGGCCTGTCCAGCAAACACAATCAACCAGTCAGGTCGCCAAAGTCAAAAAGGTCAAGGGATCATCCAACATTGTCCCAAAGACTGTCCGTAAAAAGAGACGTAATAAGGGCAATGGTAAAAAGAAGAAACGTGTCAAGATTCGCGTGGTTAAAAAGGTAAAGGAATAAGCAATTGGTAAACAAAAAGATGCAAAAATTCTTTACAAAAAAATGCAACCAAATGTCAAAGATGATGGCAGTTTCGACGCCATCCACTATGATCCAAAACAAGACATGCAAATCCGTCGCAATCTGCGTCGTCAATATCGCACACTCATCACAGAAACCGAACTCCATCGCCAAGATTATCTCACAACTGAAAAAACAGCCATTGAACGCAACATTGACACTGCAAACGCCCTCTACTCCCAAGTAGCAAACACAATGGAAGCAAACCTCGATTCAAAACTATTTGTCCTCACCTCTGACATTTCAGCCCTCAAAGCACGTCAATTGAAACTCGATCACCATCTCTTTGACTCTAATGACTTTATTGCACGCGTCGCAACTGAAATGGCAACTACAACACGCGACCATCTCAACTGGGACATTCTTGGTCAACGTGCCATCAAACATACATCACGCGCACCCGCATTCCATACCATGCTGGGCCCACTAGCAGTAGAAATCAAAGATCGTAAACAAACTAAACGAGAACATGTTAAACTTGATATTGCAAAAGAGACGAAACCACAGGAATTGAAACAAGGCGATATGATGGCACAAGAAAACGAAACGACGCGTCATGTACAAATGATTGCTGAATTACTTGCACAGTTTGATGAAGGTGTCAATTTATTTGAATTTGCATTGAATCCACAGTCGTTTGGCCAATCAGTTGAGAATTTGTTTCATGTGTCCTTTTTAGTGAGGGATGGCAAAGCTAGTATTGATACGGAAAGTGGTGTACCAATGTTATCACTGGTTGAACCTGCTACTGCTCAGGATTATGCTGAAGGTGTACAAAGGAGACAGTTTGTAGTCAGTTTAGATCAGAGTTTATGGACGAGGTTGATTGACAAGTATGGAATTGAAGAGAGTATCATTCCTCATCGACAAGATGTCATACAAAACATTTCTGGCAAGTGGTATGGATAGAATTAGCGACATTTTACTTGCAGATCAGTTGCTAATTTCTGTCGTACGCGTTCCTGGATTGCATTGATTTCATCATTGGTTACATTCTTGTCCATGGATCGATAAGTAATTCGAAAACAAAAACTGGTTTGATTTCCTTTTGTAAATTTGTCTACAATTTCCACATTTTCCACTAAATCTTGAGCAAGATCCCTTACAATTTCATAAACGTCGTTTTCATGATAGGTACTATTCTCGAGTACCCAGAAACTCACATCTCGTGTCGTTGCAGGATATTTGCTAAATGGTTTGAATGGAGCAATTTGTCCACTTGCAAATTGATTGATGAAGCGTTCATCTTGAGACCAAAAGAGTCGAATGTCTGGAATGGAAAAGAGGACCATGGCAAGTCGTTCAAGACCCAATCCAAATGCCCAACCCATCTTGTTGTGTTGACCTGCTTGATTGACAAGTTGTTGTTGAATGATGCCACAACCACAGACTTCCAACCATTTACCATTGTAAAGGATTTCCATTTCCCAACTGGGTGAAGTGAATGGAAAGTAAGCGTCGACCCAACGGACTGTAAGTGGTTCTCGTAGTGGAAAGACGTGTTGAACCATGTTGTTGAGGGATTGTTGGAGATGTTGGGCTACCAGTTGAGCAGTTTCAACGTTATGGGATGGTTGAAAGGGGTTGGATGATGTGACTTGTAAGTTTTGTGGCTTGTAAGTTGGGAAATCAGAGGATAACGCGTCTTGGATGTGGTTGGATGGACTGGATGGAAAGAGTTGGATGCCTTCTAATTGATGAAAGGCAGGGTAATGGCTACTATCAATCTCATCCCTTCTGTAAACGTCTGCTGCTACAAGGAAACGTTCGTGTCCTGCACTTAGAAGCTGGAGTTGGTGTGCAGAAGTATGAGTTCGTAATACATGGTCCTTGTTCAGATAATACGTGTCTGAGGGTGATCTGCCTGGATGTTCAGATGGGATGAGGAGTGAATCAAAGTTATCGTAGGTGGTGACCACTGGATCAAGGTTGTTGTGGAGTGAAAAGTTGTGGAAATGTTGATGGATTTTAGAAACTAGGATTCCAAGTGGATGATGAGGCTGCGTATGGAGGTTGATGCCTATTTTGGATAGGATAGAGGGTGTGACATTGGTCAAGTGGTCACGTGGAAACCTTGACGTGATGTTGGATGTGGTGGAAAAAACGCGTCGCAGCAACATTTGTAAACAAAAGATTTTTATTGAATGTTGGCAACGTCTTGCCATGTCATATTGACGGAAGCACAGGGTTGAATGGCAGTCAAGTACGCGTGTGGATTGGTGTACTGTGTATCCAGTGCTAATTCTACCAATCGATTTGCAGTGAAAGGAGAGTTTGTCAATGACAGCCTTTGTTGAATGTCTTGTAGTTTGGGAAGCAATGTGGCCATATCTTCTCCAGCAAGTGAACGCGTTCTCTACTCTACTTTATTTATAGTGGCCTAGGGGGGGCGTACGCGTTCCATATAGGAATAGAGGATGGGATGCACATGTTCCCAGGGCTGATTAGTAATGAGTGCTTCAAGTTCCTGGTGACTGCTCTTGTCCTTTTCCATCAAAAGAGAGAGGAAAAATGTTGTCAAAAAGGACGATTCATCGCACTGCACTTGCCATTCGTCAACTCTCGAGTACGCTCACCCATCACCCTCCTCCTCTCATCACCACCATTAGGACGATCCATGTTTATTCAAACAGAATCCACTCCCAATCAAGATGCAATCAAATTTATTCCAGGTAAAGCAGTTCTCACACCTGCTTCAGGACCCAGCACCATTGAATTCATCAATGTACGAGAAGCCATGGTCTCACCCTTGGCAAGACGTCTCTTTCGTGTCGATGGTGTCCGTCACGTCTTTCTTGGACCAGACTTCCTCACCGTCACCAAAGACGAAACTGCTTCATGGCCCCTCATGAAACCAGACTTGTACTCTGCCATCATGGACCACTACACAGCCAATGATCCACCACTACTCGATTCAAGTGAACTGGAAGCATCTTCAACCACCATCCTACCTCAAGACTCTGAACAAGTTGCTCAAATCAAAGAGTTGATTGAAACGAGGATAAGGCCATCCATTCAAGAAGACGGCGGGGATATCGAGTATCATGGATTTGAGAATGGAATAGTCAAATTAAAGTTGAAAGGAGCATGCAGAACGTGCGATAGTTCAACTGTCACCCTTCGAAATGGAATTGAAAATATGCTCATGTATTACGTAAAGGATGTACTCGGAGTCGAACAAGTGCTTGACCCACAAGAAGAAATTGGTAGAAAGGAATTTGACAATTTGGAAAGGCGTTTACAGGATCATTAGTTTTACTTTTTAGCATTAAAAAAGGTGTAAGAGAGCGTGATTGTCTCTACATCCTGCATGCTTGGATCATCCACAATCTCAGGATCAAGGAAGAAAAAGACTGGCATGTCCACTTCTTCACCTGCATGCAACAATTGTTCTTCAAAACAAAAGCACTGAATTTTGTTGAAATAGAGGCCTGCTTTACCAGGTGTCACATTGTAAGTGCTTACACCAATGATATCACGCGTATCCAAGTTCTTTGCACGGTAAAAGGCGAGTGCAGTCTCACCAGGCACTACGAAAACTTCCTTTTGACTTGGTTTAAAGGACCATTTGAGCGCGTCAGAGAGGTCAGAATTGAAGTGTACGCGATAGACTTTACCTGAAGGATGAGGTTTGACTTGGGAAGAGATGCCGTGGTTGGAGGAGGAGGAGGAGGTGGTTGGTGTGCCTCCAACACCTGTTGCTGCACAGAATAGACGGTAAAGTGGTACAGCTGCATAGGATAGTCCCAATGTTGCGACAATAGCAGTGGCAGTGTAGAGAAAGGTTGAATTGTTCTTTTGGTTCATGTTGCGCGCATGATTGGTAGCATACAGACGTCGTGATGATGCCAGGATTGAAGTTTTCCACATTTTAAAGAAATATGAGTACACGCGTCATCTTTTGGAAGAATGCAGATACCAAGGAGGCATTACAGATACTGGAAACACGATGGTCAAACAAGTTTTATGCCAAGAAGCTTGTCAAGAGGTGGAATGCTACTTGCAAGATTTACAGACAGAATACGAGTGGTATCAAAGCGACTGTTTACCTGTTGAATCTGGGAACAAGTGAGGAGGATGGTTTGTGGGTAGTGAATGAAGAGGCGAATGTAGTGGTGGCTACAGACTCTGCCATGGATAGGATGATGAGTGCATTGAAGAACCAGTGGATACTGAGGCAAACTGTAATGATTGAGGTAATCAGTAGTGTTGTGCCCCTTCAATCATGTGTGTGTAGGGTCATGTGATGGTCATGGGTGATTTTGTAGTACATTGTGGTCATGTGGTACTTGGCACTGCATTTCAAGGTGTACTGGTTATGGCAACACCCCCCTATATGCGCTTCAATTGATACATGTGTAGGTCGACTATCTGCCTAGTAGTTCAAATAGTGCCTGTGATGCACTATTATCAGAGTTTATAGGCCTTCTCTTCCCTCCAAATGCCTCATTAGTGACATCTACGCCTGGCCAAGAACCTCCTCTTGTTAATTTGACTGCATGGCGCTGCATCCATGCCCTACAGTCCATTTTAATGACCAAATGAGATGTGGTGGCCAAGAGGACTTGGCACAAGACTCGCTTCGAACCTTTGTGGCAGTCCCCATAAAAAAGTTCTTGCCACCCATTTCCATTTCAATTTCATCTCTTTTTTTCTGTATTTGTAGATCTCACTCTCTTGATCACACACATCTATGGAGCGTTACCGAATAATCAAATCCATTGGCGACGGAACATTTGGCACCGTCGTCCAGGCAGAACACATTGAAACAGGACGTTTGGTAGCCATTAAAAAGATGAAGAAAAAGTATGATACCTGGGAAGAATGCCTCAAATTACGAGAAGTCATGGTACAATCATCCACCCCCCACTCTTGGTCTAATCCCACCTCTAGGCACTCAAACACTTGGCTCATCCAAATTTGATTCGCCTTCATGAAGTTGTACGGGAACATCGTGAGCTCCACTTCATCTTTGAACACCTTCAGCAAAATCTCTATCAGTGTGTCAGACATCGTCGTGTAACACGTCTAAGTGAAGTCCGTGACATCCTCAAACAATGCCTACTGGGCCTGAGATACATGCATGATGCCAACTTTGTGCACAGAGATATCAAACCAGAAAACATTTTGTTGTCAAGGATAGATGTGCAAAGCAAGACGGATGGCTACGTTTCTCACAAATGGATTGTTAAATTGGCTGATTTGGGATTGGCAAGGCCTGTACCTCCACCACCTGAAGGACCTCCCTTGACACAGTATGTGAGTACGAGATGGTATCGTGCGCCTGAAGTTTTGTTGAGATGTAGGGATTATGAGTTACCAATTGATGTGTGGGCAATGGGAACGGTTGCTGCAGAAATTTGTAATGGTAGGCCAATGTTTCCAGGAAGGGGTGAACCGGATCAATTGGCAAGGTTGGCTGCTGTGTTGGGTTCACCTAATGATATGGGTGCACCTGGTGGTGTTTGGGTCAAGGGAGTGGCGAGAGCACGGTCAATGGGATTACGGTTTCCAAAGATTGAAGCTATTGGATTGGCACAAACGTTGACTGGATTTGATGCAACTTTGTTGGATTTGATTTCAAGGACATTGAGATGGGATCCTCATCGTCGCATCACGTGTGGACAGGCATTGGCTCATCCATTCTTTCTGTCCACGTTGGATCGGCCACTGATTGTGACTGCAAGTAGTGTGGATACGAGTACGACGATTGCATCTGTGGTATCGGTGGCTCCACCCCAGTCACATGTACTGGTGCCCAAGCAATCAAGTGTATCTGCTATCGAGTTGACGGTCAAGAAGGAGAGAAGGAGTGAGCGTAGCAAATCTCGAGTTTCATTGGATTCTGTTGGTGTGCCAGTACAACGATCATCAAGGAAGAGTGTTGAGCAATCCATTGCAGAAAAGGTTCCTGCACCCGTTCCTCCAAAGAGAAAGCGAGCCAGTTTACCAGCATCAGTGTTTCATGCAAGACAAGAATCCTTTTCCAATCCAGCTTCACCTGAACCTTCCAATTCATCCAAGGTGGAAATGAAGCAACATGCTCGTACTTCAGAGAACGCAGGACCCATCAAGAGGATCAGTCTTGCTCAAGAGGCTTCGTTGGTAGTGGATAATGAAATCACACTGGATAATGAGTTTGTATCGCCTGATCAACTTCCTCAGTTGGAATTGTCAACTGGTTCGTTCAAGGGAAGAAAGATGACCAAGGAGAAGAATGCAGGAGATGGCATGTGGTCGACGTTCGAGTCTTTGATTAATCGCAAGAGTTCAAAAGGTGGTGATGATGAGGATCGTGGAGGTCTCCTTCGCATGTTTACAAGGAGCAGAAGTCGCAGTAGAAAGCAACTTGTTTATGAAGACGAGTTGGCTGAACCCATGGTATTGGACAAGTCACGATCCAAGAGTGTTCCCAATGTTGCTGTCCCACCCTCATCAGCAACAAAAGCAGCAGCAGCGGTGGTGGTTCAGCCTACATTGACACCACAACCTTCTGTGAATGATGATGTACCATCCGAAGAAGAAGCCCTGTTGACCAAAGCGCGTAAACAAAAGTCAGGCTTGTCCTTGCCACGATTATTCAACCGTAGTCCAAGTCGTGGAAAGAAACCTCAAGTCAAGGCCAATGTTAAATTGGTGAATGTCCAGTCTCCTCCATCAAAGGCGGCAACTACCAGTGCTCGAACCGAACGTCGTGGTCGGGATCCTCATACTGTTGCCACTAACCTTGCACCTTCAACCAATGCAGAGAAAAAGACATTTGATTTGCCTCGATTGGTATCCCTTGGTAAATCTCTAACCAAGCCAAAGACTACCAAAAAGGCAGAAAAGAAGCCAGAACCACCTGTAAAAGTAACTGAAGAACGAGAGGGTGGGGATACCTTGTCATCACTCAAGGACTTTACAGCTAGCTCGAGCACATTAGCCAAACATGCCAGTAATGCTGCTGCTAGTACTTCTAAAGAAGCAGAACGACCCAAGCTTCGACGTGCCACCATGAACGAACCACCAGTGACTGTTGGAAGGGAATCTAGGTCTAAACAAGTGGATGAAAGCAAGAGTGGTGGATCAACTGCTAGGCGTGCCAAGAGTGTTGGAGTGGAAGTGTCACGAACCTTTTCCAATATTGCAAAGCGACTTCGTACACCAAAGAGCACCAATCCACCTGCACCTGCAGCAGCGCCTCGACCACTACTGCCACAGGCTGCTGAACCAGACACTGTACGGTCTAGTTGGATGAGACGTGCTTCAAAGACCTTTAGTGCTTCATTTGAACACTTGCCTCAATCTTCTGATACACCCAAACGACGATCGCTCTTTGGATTACGCAAAAAGACGCCTGCAGAATCCACTTCATCACTTGAACCCATCATACGCCATTCAGTTGATGCAGCCCTTCCTCAGCATCCGTTAGCCTACCATCCAGGTAAATCTACAAAATCCTTGCCTGCTGCCATTCATGAAGAAGTCAATGGCAATGGTGGCAATTGGACCAGCAACAATTCTGCCCGTTCCTTTTACCTTCATCCAACTGAACAACTTGGCACTTCTGTCCATACGCCCTCCACCATTGCCAGTGACCTGCTCCCAAGTGAGGATCATGATGCCACCAAGAGACTACTTGAACAGAAAAGACCTGGAGTGTGGATTTAATCAGTATGATTTATCTGGAATGAATCAGTTGGAATGTATGTTATTTTTGCAATAGATTACCCACATTAGTATTTGTTTACACATTTGCAAAGAATGTTTCAATGTCTTCTCTTGTCACCACTTGTCCACTCTGTGCAAATGGTGCCAAGTATGCTTTGAGTCCTTGACTCAATTTGTTGTATGCTTCAATTCCATTCATTTGTTTCACATGGTCCATTTGAGCAAACTGCTCCATTGCCACTTGTTCCAATGGTTTGTCTACTTGTTGATCTACTTCTGGTACAAACGTCTCTTCACCTTCCAGTAAAAAAGAAATGTCCTTGAACCTCTCTTTACAGTCACCACAAGTACAAACATTGTCTCTCCACCCATCCCTAAAGAACAAGTTGGTCCCTTGTATCACTGGTACATTCTTCCACTTACATCCTTGCACTCCATCACTCTTGATCCGCTTAACCTGCTCACCACCACCCTGATCCTCCATTACTCTCTTTCCACTCTCATTGACCACACCCTCACCCTCACCCTCCCTCACTGCATACCATGCCATAAATCCATGACTATCCACACATCCTTTACACATGAATTCCACGTCATCACCCTTGACTACATTTCCAATACATTCCTCATGAAACCAATCCTCACATACCATACATTGTAACATGTCACTTGAACCTTCTTCATCGTATTCCTTATCACACCAACAATACAATCCCTTGAAATTATGGTTATACCTGTTATTTGTTTCATTCTCTTGACTCCAAGTGTAATCTCGTGTTGTGGATTCAAGGGCACAGGTACCTAAACGGCCCGCGCCACAATCACATGCAAAGTTCCTCTTGGTCCATAATTCAATAATGTGGTGCGAGGAATGACACGAGATTGAACAACTGTAACAACAGCCACGTAATTGATTGGGTGAACAATCGAGGCATGCGTAGATTGATTGTTTGAGGAATCCATGTGATCGTGAACATTTGTCAAAATTGTAGGGGAGTGCTTGGGCTGCACATTCTTCAAGGTGTTGTTGGTTGTTGAGAATGTCGATTGCAGTGACAATATCTTCCATGAGAAAAATGTAAACAGAAAAAAAGATTTTTGAAGAGACTGTACAGTCGAGTAATACGGGGGGTTTAATATCTTCTGCGTTGTCTGTCATTTCTGGGAGAGTTGGAACGTCTACGACGAGAATCATTAGTAGGTTCCCTTCCATTTGGAGTGGGTGAAGCTGAACGACGTCTCTTGTCAGGTGATTGTCTCCCACCTTGTTGTTCATCACTCTGTCGATCTCCTGGACGATAATTGTCTGCTGTGACTTTGCGAGGAGGTGATCGATTGTTTCCATTGTCACGAATGGGTTGACGGCCGTCTTTTTGTAATGATGTAGTGTGCAAATGTGATTGACGAAACCTCTGATGCTTGGCCTATGAGACTATTAAATTGTTGTAAAAGGGAGCGCGTACGAGTTCGATGAGGATGCGTCTTCCATGCAAAAAAGTCTCTGTGAGTTCAGTCCTGGCCTTGGAAGCATCCTGAGATCTTGCCATGGATACAAAGGCATGGCAACGCATTGGATTGAAGAATTGTTCACATACCACATCTTGCAATGCACCATATTTGCTAAAAAGAATAGCAAGATCAAGTTCTGTCGTTTCTCTTGAAAGGTTGCCAATGAACATATGACAGCCATCATTGGTCCATCCATTCCTGTTTGATTCTTGATGAGCTGTGATGTGATCCCGAGCAGCATGGTCACGAACAGGTGGAACATGGGCGTCACGCTGTTGATCATTCCTATCGCGTTGCTGGTCGTTTTGTAACGTAGGAGGAGGAACATATGCGTCCATCTGCCTAGTTGAATGCGACTCCCTAGGAACTGGTACATCCTTACCACCTTGCGCCTCTTCCCTGGAATCCCTAAAGGAGGGTTCTCGCTGTTGGGATGGAACATAGGAATCACGTTTACGACCATCACGTCTCACAGGAGGTTCACGTCGTTTCCAATCTTCACGTCTTTCTTCAGGTTGGTTGGGAGCATTGAAACGTACAGGAGAACGGTTACCACCTCTGACAAGCAAGTATTAGCAAAAATGTACCAGAAAAGGGGAGACTGAAGGGAGGGGGACCGCACCTTTTGTTGGAATCAGCAGATTGATCGTTGTGGTGAAACACTTGGGATTGTGAGGGCAATGGACCTGTTTTAGAGGACTTTGGACCAAGGGGTGGTGTGCGTAATCGTTGTTTCAAGTGCTTCTCAGGTGATGGTGGGGCGAGCACCTTGACCGTATCGACGAGATTGTCATCTGATGAATATGAAGGGGGGGAGGGGTGGATGGGGGTGAGTGTACCAAAGTCTGCTACTTCATCTGCTTCTGGGTTCATGCTTGAGTGGATCAAAAGAAAAGTTTTGATGTCCGAGGCGAGGTTGACTGAAGCATTGCTTTATGGTACAATCCCATCTTACTTTTTAAGGACTCGCTTGATACCTGCATACTTGGGAAGACTGGATGTCTCCTTCTTCTTGATGGTTACTTTGGCATCTCCTTTGATTACTTTGACTGCAGGTTCTTTCTTTTCAGTAATCTTGGTACGCTTGACTGGTGCTTCGTTAGACTCGGAAAGTCGCTTGGTACCACGCGTGACTACTGCCTTTGCTGGTGCTGTGACCTTTGTGACCTTGACCTTCTTTCCTGCTGGTGCTTCTTGATGTACAGAACTACTTCTCTTGGCTGCTCGTGGTGGATTCACACGCACTGGGGAAGGTGCAGTGCTTTCTGGTTCATCCACAGCAACTTGATACTCTTGAAAACGAGCAATGATGGATCGCAAAATTGTGATGGGATCATCCTTTTTAGCCTTTGGCTTGGTTTTAAGCGCTGGTTTCAAGGCGACTTTGGCAGCTGCCTTCTTCTTGCGTTCCATAAGGTTAACAACACTTTCCAACCTGGTGATACCTGAATTGTTCTTCAACGTCAAGAATGGCTAAACACAGTCAACTATGAGCAAAGTGAAATGACTTGCCTGTACATGCTTCTTCTTTTCACTCAATTGAACGAGAATGTCCATCAAACAACCTAGCATTTCTTCATTATCATAGGAACGTTGAAGAATATCCAAAAAGGTTTCAGCACTAGATTTCTCTGTAATGACTTGGGGTGCTGCCAACTTGTCTGATGCAAGGTACTTGAGGGTAAACACAGCGTGCTTGATCAAGTCTTGATGAGGTTTACTGCGATTGCAGGAACGGATGGTTTGGTAAATGATGGGTACGATGTTGTGTTGGAGGAGCAATTGTCTACATTCTTTGGAGAAACTGGTGGTGACTTCCAAATGAGAACAGGCACGAAGGACATCAGTCATTTGTTCACCATTCAACAAGAGGTTGAGTGCTAATTTGGTGCGATTACCAAGGGTCATGTGTTCCTCTGCTTGTGCATTAGCTTCCTCCAATCTAGCGCGCATTTCACGAATTTTACGACTGGCTTCACGACGAACATAGTATCCACGCCATGCTGATTGGATGGTGCGGATGGCATCGAGGATACGATTAGCTTCCTTGCGTCCTTGAGAACCTCTCCATACACGTTGGATCAAACGGACTGCATGGTCTTGACGAGTAGCAAAGGTTTCAGCACGCTTCTTTGCAAGAAAAGCTCGAAACACGATTTGAATCTTGGTAGCTGCCATTTGCATAGCAATACCTTGCATCACAAAAGCCTTGTACTGCCTAGCTGCTTCTCGTTCAATTGCCGCTTGTCTTTCAATGGCTTCTTGTCGCTTTTGTTCTCTCAAGAAGATGTACTCTTTCATACAACGATTGCGTTCTTGCATGCCCCACCACCACTTTTGAATTGCCCAAGCAGCTAAATGCATATCTTGGAACTTTACTTTGCACATGTACATTCTCCACGTGGATTGAATCTTGATTGCTGCATGATGGCCTTTCTGCATGGCTTGGAATTCCCGTCTTGCAAGCACACCACGACACAAGGATTGAAGTGCAACAATTGCATCTTTTGATTCTTGGAATCTCTTGCGATCAATGAAACTTCTGCAGAGCGTTTGTAAGAGTGTTGCAGCTTGCTCTTGTCTTGCTTCAAATAATCGTTGGAGTTCCATCCTTGCTTGAATCATTCTCCACCAACATTGAATATTGATTGCTGCATTCAATTGAATGGCTTGTTGTTTACGAACATGTACACCACGAACCACTGCTTGCAAGGCAATCACCCCTCGTTCCAATACTGCATACTCATGAACTGCTGTTTGCATGGCCACACGTGCACGCCATCTTTGCTGAAGTACAATTGCAGCTTGTTTGGTTTCCATAAACTCATTGCGAGCGAGATGACCTCTGATGAGCGATTGGATACTGGTAGCGGCCCTTTGCTGTCTCTTTTCAAACAATCGCTGTAATTCCTTCTT
Organism: Acaulopage tetraceros; assembly: GCA_004114255.1. Classification (NCBI taxonomy): domain Eukaryota; kingdom Fungi; phylum Zoopagomycota; class Zoopagomycetes; order Zoopagales; family Zoopagaceae; genus Acaulopage; species Acaulopage tetraceros. The sequence goes on from QZWU01000003.1 coordinate 44,523, forward strand.
GGCTTGAAGGATCTTCCACCAGCACTGAATGGTACAGGCGGCTTGAATTTGATTGAAAAGACGATTGCGTTGGATCACACCACGTGCAACAGCTTGGATCAAGATTACACCTTGCTTCAGAGTGATAAAGTCATGGTGAGCACGTCGCATGGTCAAAGTGGCATACCATTGTTCTTCCACAATGGAGACTGCCGCCTTTGTGTTTCTGTAGCAAGTGTGAGCCTTCCAGCCTCTAAAAACACTTTGAATGGCGGTTGCTGCCTTATGCATGGACATCATTTGTTGGCGTGCAACATGACCACGCCATAAGGACTGAATCTTCAATGCAGCACGTTCTTGTTGGTACTCTTGACGAGCTTGTCGACCTTGCAATACAGCCTGCCATCTGATGTGAAGAACATGAGCAGCATGCTTGATCTCTTGGTAATCGTGCCATGCAATCCAACCTCGAAAGGCACTCTGGATCATGGTGGCTGCTTGATGTTGCATAGTCAATTGTTGACGAACACAGTGACCACGGTACACTTTTTGAATAGTAGTTGCAGCTCTTTGTTCGAAAGCAAGTTGCTTCCTTACCACATGTCCTCTCCAAACACTTTGAATGGTAATGGTTGCTTGTCTCAATGCAAGGTACTGCTGCCTTATCTCTTGGCCCACCTTCCATGCCACCCACTCTTGCTGAATGGTAGCAGCTGCCCACAGTTGCCAGCGGTATTTGTTGTAAGCTGCAAAACCACGGCACATCTTTTGAATGGTGGTCGCAGCAGCATGTTGAACGCGCAACTCTTGACGAACACGATAACCTCTCCAGCACGCTTGAATCACAATAGTAGTTTGTTGCATCAACAAATAAGAAGCATGCTCAACTCTCATATCAAGGGTGGCAATGCGACGTTCTTCAATCACATCAACAGCTTCCTTCAAATCAGACAAGTGTAAACGTGTCAAGAAACCACGAGCCAGTGATTGAATGTCCATGGCAGCATAATGTTCATCATTCAATTGTTCTCGAGCCAACACACCACGCCATAATGCTTGCAAGGCAACAATACCCTGACTGGCTGCAATGAACTGTTTTCTTGCTGACCACATGCGCACCACAGACTGAATCTTGATGGCTGCCTCATTTCTCATCCTTGCTTTAAGTGCTTTACGCTGTGCTGCACGTTCCTTCTTGGCAAGGGCAAGGCGTGCTGGAGCCAACTTGTCCAGTACATGTTTCCACCATCGTTGAATGACCATGGCTGCTTGGATTTCATGCTGTAATCCAAGGATGCGCACACACAGATTCGAGACTGTAATAGCAACAGCATTCTCATCCATCTTGCAATCAGGATCTTCTGCCATGCCACGCAATTCACTGATGATGTGAGTGGGAATGCCACCAATGCTACGAACAGCCATTTCCAACAATGGATAATTGTTCTTTGCTGCCTTTTGCATGGGCGAGGACTTTTTACCAACAGGACTCCATCTGGCAAAAAACACTGGGCCAGTTGGCATGTTCTCTTCCAATTTACGTCTTTGAGTCGCTTGTTCTTCCTGTTCCACGCCCTGAGCAGTTACTAAACGCTTCACATCCAACAAATCAGGGTGATAATGCGCTACAATACAACACAGTACACTTCCATCAGCAAAATTGTTGGTGAAATTGGTGATACGAGCACCATAAAAGGCCATAACATGCTGACACCAACTGAGGAGCACACTCAATTCCTTGGACTTGATATACGAGGCTTGCATGGAATCCACATCCATCTTTTTTCCAAAACGTACAAGGTACTTGCTCTTCAAACGTTCCAATTCCTTGTAAACAGGCGATGTGCGAAGTTGAATAGGAACTTTCCACAGCATCATGAGTTTCCATAACATGGAAAAGGTCTTGTTTGCGTTGCCAAGTGCAATGTCGTTGGGGGAGATGCGACCAAAATGAATACTTTCAAACTTGATCTTGAGCAGCTGTTCAATGAACTGGAAAACACGCTTCATGTTGTCAGTCCGATCCGTACGTTCCACACAAGGAAACCGAAGGTGATCACAAAGGGCTTTGTTGGTATGGATTTCAAGGAGACGTGCCAAACGTAGACCATCACGCAAATCAACAGCTAGATTGTTGACACGCCAGTCCACTTCATCCAAATGAGTTTGCTCAATGCAAAGTGCATAGCCAATTGTGTTTAAATGAGAGATGAAATTCCCTTCTCCCATGAGACACAGTTCACCAAATGCACGTACAACCCCAGAACTGGACTTGAAGGCAGCATTCTTGTTGAAGAGGCAGGTTGTGGTTGGAACAATATTGTCTGCCTTGGCACAATCGAGTAACCAAATGAAACGAAGAAATTTGCGAAACAAGATGAAATTCTTGTGTGTGCGCTTGGATGTGGCTGATTTAGTAGCATTACCAGGTGTTTTGGATACAAGTGAAGCACCAGTCGCCTCCAAAAGGTACTACATAGTGTTAAAGAGACACACAAGTGGATCAAAGGTACCTTGAGTGTCGCCTCAGCAATCTTGGCTGGTGCTTTAGGGTCCATTGGCAGAATTTCTTCATCAATATCTGAAACCAATGTTCGTAAAACAGCTCGTAACCACAATGGTTCATAGCACGAGATGAACGCAATCAACTTGTGACGAACACCAATATTGGAATGCAATTCCAAGTCTTCCTGCATCATAAAAACCTTCTTTTCACACGATTCTTCCAATACATGGCACATGATCTTGTACTTGTTTGTCAAAAGCAGGCGGTCCATGTTTGCCATGGTAACAAGACGCGTTTTCTCCAACTGATATTCGCGAATGGAAGAGCATTTGCCAATCAAACCATCCACCAATGCATCCTGTTCCTCAACACCCAGTTCCCTATTGATCCATTCAGTAAAGATGCGTTCTTGAGCCAACTCCCAATTGTGAACATTTCCGAGTCTTTTGGTGATAGCCATGGATGGAGAGTCTTCGTACTTTTTAAAGGCTTGATGCTTGTCCAACAATGGTCGTTTAGAAGAAGCCTTGCTTGATACCAATGGAGTTGCATCCAAAACCATTTTGTTGCGCAGACCAGGGACGTGTTGGGGCTTCCTATCCGGCTCGTTGACGCGTGCCTAACCAATTTAATACATTCAAGAGGGGAATCACTTGCCTTTTTCACAGTAGAAGGGAAGGTAGACACATCCAAATCAATTACTGTTCGTTTACCTGGTTTGGTAGAAACCAAAGGAGTTTGTTGCACATTCATGTTCCTAGTCTTGAAGACAGAAGCAGGTGTCATTTCAGAAAGCTTATCCATCCCAAACGTAGACTTTTTAGAGACTGTGGCATCTGATCCCAAAGTAGGGAAACCATTACCAACTCGCCTGGACGTGGATGGCATGACACGATGCATGCGAGAGACAAGAGGAGGAGATTCTTCTTTTTTCTGATTTTTTCGATACATTTTAAAACGCGTTTAGATGATCAATCAGAGAGTGTGCTCAAAAGTGTAAACAAAAGATTTTGGGAAAAGGAAGTGCGCCTCAGACGCCGTTACAATTTTCACTTTTGCAAATTCAAATGGTACGTCATCGCACATTTTCACTTGATTGACATTACGCTAGTCATCTCCACGTGCAGATTACACCAGAAGCAGAACAGACGGTACGCATTCATCATCCACCTTCCAGCACATACACATCACCACCACCACCACCATAATCAACCCTCAACATATCACCCTCGATCAACTTCAACCACACTTTCAACTTGTTCAACCTACAACATTTTTCAATAGATCAACCCTGGTCCACCAGCCTCGATCGCAACTCACCACCACCACCACCAACTTTACCAGGACCACTTCGATCACGTTCACCACCCCGCAACCCTCATCTCCCTGACAGAGATCGATCTCGTTCCCCATGGAGACCACGCTCAAGGTCTCCAAGACAGCGTCGCTCAAGGTCACCACCAAGGTAAGCTTCATCTCATTACCATTTTAGAGAACCAACGCGTTATTTAGACCTGAAGACGTGAACCCAGGCACTAATTTGTTTGTGTCCAACATTTCCTCACGCGTCAATGAAGCCGCCTTGACTGAATTCTTTTCGCAATGTGGTCCAGTGGCCAATTGTCATATTATGAAGGATCCGCATACACGTGATCATCGTGGATTTGGGTTCATTACCATGGAAAGGGCTGAAGATGCTCAAAAAGTGATTGAAGTGATTACTGGCAAGGAATTGGAAGGACGCGTTGTGCGTGTAGAATTGGCTAGAAGAGGTAGGCCAAGAACGCCTACGCCTGGACGTTATCAAGGACCAACCAAAAGTATGTGATTCCCATGATGATGATGTTGATGTTTGTGTGTAGATTATGGTCCACGAGGTGGTTATCCTCAAGACTTTGGACCTCCACGTGATCGCTATGATCCAAGGTACGAGAGAGGTGGCTATGAACCAAGGTACAGAGCTTATGACCGTCCATACGACCGTGGTTTCGAAAGGGATTTCCCTCCTCCTCCTCCTCATCATCGTGGCGGTGGTGGTCGACCCATGTACTCTGACTTTGGTCCACCTCCACCTCACCACATGGCTCCACTTCTTCCCCGTGATCGTTTTGGTGGATACGACGCTCCTCCTTACCCCTATGAACGACCTCCTCCAAGAATGGAACCTGCCCCTGCAAGAAGTGGTGCTCCTCCTTATAATGGTGGTGGTGGTGGTGGTGCTCCAGGATACGAACGTTATGATAGGCGATAAACAAAAAAGACAATGAGCGTAACATTAATGACAGTCATGATTTGCTTCAGCATGCCTTGATTACTTGTTCTACAGTGGTGTTAACATAATATAAAAAAAGCCAGAGGCATGCCTAGTAATGTTTTCACTCTACCTGCATACTGTGGCTTGTTGATTTGAGTCTTCAAGTATGCTGCTAATCCAAATGCTTGTGCAATTTCCTTGCAACTTGCATGACCATGTACCAAGGTTCCAAGGGCTGCAAGAGCACGGTAAAGCGTCTCTTCTTCCAATTCAGGTTCTTTGATCCAATTCTCCAAAGCACTGATGATTTCCAATGCCTTGTCTTCATGCAAACCATTGTCGATGCATGTGCTAAAGTTGAGGAGCAAAGTGACGAGGGCCAAACGAATGTTTTTGTTGCTTGATCGTTTCCACAAGGGACATATAGACTCGTAGACCTTGTCTTGGAAGGAAAGAATGACTTGACGGCCTTGTTGAGTGAGAAAAAGGTTGCAAAAGGATCTAATGGCAAGCATAGCATTGGTTTCTTCCACTTTAGACAAGGGAGCAGTATTGGTGATCCAAGCATCTTGAGTAAGTTGAGCAGTATTCAAAACGACATTCACCACACTATCTGCTGTTGATGGCCATTCCAATGGATGCAAAAGGCTCAAACGAAGTAAATCCATAGCAGGAAAACGATTTTCAAAGGACCAAGTTGTGAGGATGTGAAGGAGGAGGTCGACGGCTTGGGTAGGAACAAGCATGAATTCATCATTGATCATGGTGCATAATCTGTTCAAGGTTTGCAAATCACCAGCAGTGAGTTGAGCAGGCGCAGTCAAGGTTCCATTGAGTTCAATCAGCTTCTTTTCAATTGCAGCAACATTGGCTTGCTTGAAGGCCAATGGATTCTTCACAGGAATGAGGGAAGGTACTGTTGGCTTGCTGACTGGTGCAGAAAAGGTGAGTGGGTCCAATGCCATGGGTTGCACACCAGTACTTGGATTGCTATAGGATGATGAACCTGGCTGATAACGAGAGGCTCCAGTGTAAGGATCCACATACTCGTTTGCAGAAGCAGTAATCTGAACTGCACCACCAGTGTTCTTGGTAATGAAATCAGCAACCGTGTCCAAATGATAACTTGGAAGATCATTCTGTTCAATGAATCGTTGTGCAGCCATGTAAGGATTTTCAGTGACGTTGTAGGGCAATTTGAGGGGTGGAATTCCTTCCATTTCCACATCAAACACATGATCGTACTCTTTACCCATGAACAATTGCTTACGATTCTCACCAATAGCATCCACCACTTGTCCAACCTTTTGCCATTCATGGAGGTTAGCTGACCATTGGTAAGCATCAATTGATCCATTAGGTTGCTTCACCATAATGACTTGACCATCCTTCTTTCCAGGTTGCTGCAAGGCTTCAGGACCAGGTACGTTTTCAGGATTGATGTCACCCACTTGACTTTTGGGGATGGCTTGTGATGCAACTTGTTCATTAAATTCCTGGAGAGTCTTTTCAGAGGCAACGCGGGAAGCGTCACGGGTAAAGACACGCACAACCCCATCACTTCCACCACTCACCACATCTCCATTGGACATGACGGCAGCAGTCCAAATGGATACACAAGGATGCGTGATGACTTGCACACATTCTCCACTGGTTGCATCCCATACACGTAACGTACGATCCTCTGCCACAGATACAATTTCATTTCCATTGGCCACAACATTGTAAACAAATGACGAATGACCATAAAATTCCTTCAAACACTCTCCACCAACAACGCTCCAAAGCCTTATAGTCCCATCATTACTACAAGATGCAAATCTTCCATTGGACAACAAAGCCAAAGAACGAACACAATCTGAATGTCCAAGGTAGGTCTGCACAACTCTGCCATTCACCCACCTCTTGATACTCTTGTCTGCAGATGCTGTCAAAATACCCTTGTCCTCCTCCAAGATGAGCACAGCCCAAACCGCCTGTTCATGGCCTGTCAAGGTGTACTTGCACTCAAAATTCACAAAAACCTTGGCAGTTTTGTCCCATGAACCAGAAACAAACACAATATCCCCATTGGAATCCATTGGAGCAGCATGCAATGCGCATACATTCTCTGAATGGTCTGTTAAAACATAAATTGGTTCAGCTGAAGAATCGAGATTGTGAACTTGGATGGTCTTGTCACTACTTCCACTAATCACAAGGCCATTGGGATACTTTTTACTGGCTGGAATGTAGGTGATGGAGTTGACGTAATGGGCATGATTGAGGAATGAAGTGGATAAATCAAACGATGACTTGAGATCAGATCGTCGCCATAAATGAATGGCTTTATCGCGTCCTGCAGAGAGTATCGCGTTGTTGGAAGGTGTACAAACAGCTTTCACCTAGACATCATGAACAAGTGAACCAAGTGAGTGGAATTACGTCAGCTTGATGAGCATCAATAAAAGTGGAAAGTGAAAACATTGGGAAAAGAAATGTAAGCTGACGTCACCCACCTTCAATGGACATATCTTACAAAAGCTACGGGTCATGTTGGCTTGTTTATGCCTGCTGAGTTTGCCTTTTAATATGGGCGGCACCACCAATTGGACTGCCATGTCCTGTACCCATTTTTTTCACCTTTTTTCACCCCCCATGAAGACATTCGTTTTCATTGCCAGCCTGCTAAACGTTGTATATGCCCACCTCTTATTATTACCTCTAAATTATACTCCTTCGTCTTTAAGTTCGCCACCTACAAGTAATCTTGGTGCTACGGATTACCTGGCCTATGACTTGTTTGAACGTCCCTCACTTAAACCAGCACAAAACTTTCAAGTTTTATTCGCACATCTCACCAGCGAGTGCAAAGTCAATATTACAGTCAACCTCACCTCTCTGTCATTTCCAGGTAGACTGATTCTTGTGCCATTTGAACGCGTTCTTGCTCTTGCTTGTTCCAATACTGTTGATATCTTGGATGACTTGTCTACATTGGAACACGCTTCCACCACGGTGGTAGGATTCTATGGTCAAGACCTCAACTTGCATGATACTGCAGGCTCACTTTCACGGACCTACGAAGCCATTTCAAAGCGTTCGACCATTGTTGAAGGCATTGCTGTCGATCCATTATTTGTCAAAGCCTTACAAGACAGATTATCCACCAACTCCAATGTAACTTCATACGCTTACCTTGCGAGGGATGCAGGTCCTTACAATCAACTCATCCTCAGCACTGGATTCAACGTGATGCATTACTTTTTCATTGCCATGTTTACAGGTTTGGTAGTATTCGCTTGTGGTCAATTACTCTTTCCTCTCATGCTGCATTTGTACCACTACTGGATCAAAAAGGACCATTCTAGTTCCTTTAGCATTGACCTTCACATCAATCTCACAACTGGTATCAAATTGACAAGTATCTACTGTTTGTTGGTATGGATCATTTGGTGGCCTTACAAATGGCCTTCCTTGTTTGAACGTGTTCTCAATGCTCTCACTCTTGCTGCTGCTCTTATTTGTTTTGCTCTCATTTTCATTCAATGGACCATAATTGCTGATCAAGTCCGACCACGATTACTGTACACTGTGCTCAAGTACTGGGCTATTGTTGAAATTGTGCTCGGTTCCGTTTCCTTGGTCAGTGGCGCCTTTGCACGTCTTACACCATCCAACTCACCACTTTACATCTTCTCAGCTGTTGCTCTCAGTTATGTATTCGCACCAACCTTAGTTCTTTTGATGTGTTTGTATACAGTTGCATCAGTGGCATTCTTGAGGGAAATGAAAAAGTTGAACTTGACAAAGACTGCTGAATGGTCCTTGCGCAAGATTACCCTCCTTTCCTCAGTAGCATTCGTGTCATCCAGTCTCTACTTTTTCACCACCATCATCTCTCGTTTTGCCATTTCAAGAACAGTCACTACTTATTTATGCACCATTCTTATCCAGAATGTCAGTTGGTTACTGCTTCATGGCACTGCTATTATCTTGATTACAGTCAATCCGTCTCCCAATGATCGACAGCCACAGCCTCAACGCACAAGTTGCTCAGATTCCAGTCGTGTGTCCGAATACAATCACGAGTACAATGAATTGATGGTGATACGACCCCCTCCAAACAGAGAAAGCACTGATGCGACTCTACTGGCATCCACAGAGCAACAAATCTCATCTACAAAGTGGAATAGTGTCATGTTGCATGGTGTCACCTCCAAAAGGCGCAATCCAACCCTTCCTTCATCCACCAGAGCCATGAGTCCAATGACACCTGATTCCAATGCTGCATTTAGAATATCTGATGAATTTCTGGTTCCCAGCAATCGCCCAAGTTCAGAAATTGATAGACTATCCTTGACTTCAACCAAAAGTAAAGGTGCAGGATTTGAAGGTGATTTTGGTTTCAACTGACAACACAGCGATTGAATAAAACAAGATGGTTTTAGTACAAAAGAACAAACCTTATTTTAAGGAGGGAGCGTATATTAATGGAGATAACTTTAGACACGGGCTTTGGGGTGAGTGGAGATAATCAAGCGGATAGCAACCACAAGAGCAAAACAGACGATCCAGTTGACACCACCAAAGAGTTGAGCGGGAAGGTAGTAAGGACCAGCAGTGCCATCAGGACGAGGTACACCAACCAAGGCACCAAAGATGGAGGGACCGGAAAGAGAGGTAGCAATTTGGAAGATATACATCATACCAACAGCATCGGCATATCTGTCAATAGTAACGAATGAACGCATGACAACCATGATCAAACCCATATCACCACCAGTACCGAAACCATACATGATGGCAAAGGCTAAAAGAGTAGCGTAGGTGGTGGCAAAGATCCACAAGAAGAACACGGACATCATGGAGATGAACAAGGCAACGATAAAGGCGTTGACTGGACCAGTGTAATCAGATGCGGTACCAAAGAGGATTCTTGCAACAGCACTGCAACCGTTCATGAGACCAAGCATGAAAGCACCATCAGCAGGAGTCAACTTGATGAACACGGCATAGGAAGGCAAGTAGAAGAAGGGGATACGGTAGGTGACGGCGAGGAAAATACACATGATACTGAGCAAAAGGATTCTCTTGTCCTTCAAAAGACTGAAAGAGTCAATGATACCGTGCAAAAAGTTCTTCTTCTTGCCAATGCTGCTGTTGTCATCGGCGTTTTGGAAAGTAAAAGTACCGAGAGGCTTGTCAAAGTTCCTCATGATCAAGGCACAGACGATCAAGACACCATAAGCCATGAATGCAAAGTTGCGGAGAGACCATTCCCATCCGTGTCTTTCAATCATCAAACGTGCAAGAGGAGCAAAGACGAAACCACCAACACCTGATCCAGATGACGTGACACCAAGAGCGAAACCACGACGACTGTCCCAGTACTTGCTGATCAAGGGAAGAATAGCACCAACAATACAACTGCTTCCCAAACCTCCCATCAAACCAAGAGTAAGGAACAATTGCCATGGAGCAGTGGTAAAGGAGGAGAGTAAGAGCCCGGTGGGAAGGATGAGCACACTGGCAAACAAAAGAATTTGTTCACCCCAGCGACGGATGATGGGGCCATAGAAAAGGATGAGGGTCAAGGAGAGAGTGGCGTTGAGGGCAGCCACAAAGGAGATCTGAGCAGGAGTGATTTGACCCTTGTAGACCACGTTGAGGAAATGTTCTTGGTACACACCCCAAAAGCTGGTCACGAGGAAAGCCATGGCCATGTTGAGGAAACCAGCAAGGAGCACGAGCCATTTGTAACGTGGGTACTTGTCTTCAAGGAAGATTGTGGACTTGTGGGGTGCTTCAAAGATGTTGGTGCGATTACCAAAGTCCTTTCCCTGCTGCTCTTCAACGGGGACGACTGCAGCATTGGAATCAATGTCAATATTAGTGGCTTCTTTGGAGTCCATGTGTTATATAGGTAGGGGGTAGGGAGTGGGTGTAGGGCGGGTGTAGGTGTATGCTGAATAAGGTACAGATCGAGAGGCGAATGGGGCCAAACGGTGCAGCAAGAAAAAATTAGAGGAGGAAAAAATTTCTAGGAATTTCTGAGGGGAGATGCTCGTGTTATAGGCTGAGTAAAAGTCACGTGAAGTGGGGCGAAATGAAACGAGATGGCAGGAGAACCAAAAGGTCCCATGGGGGGCAGTGAATGTAAGCAACTCGGTTCAATAGCACCAGGTTTTCAACAGAGGTAGGGTAGAGCATAAGTGGCTAGACTCTAAGCTCTGGGTGCATTAGCTTCCAGAAGAACTTCCTACTTTGGCACTATCACTTTGGACCAAAGTGCTAGGCCACTTTTGACTTTATTGACCAAAGACTTGCTTACTTTTTTGTATATTCTTTTAGAGAACATCTGTTCTCCCTCCCCAGTCACTTGTCCAAGCTGCTAAAAATAGATCTTTATAAATCCTTCCAATATCATCTCACACAAGACCAAATCTTTCAACATTTCAATCAGCATGGTGTCCCCTCGTGTAAAAAAGTGGCGTAAACGCCTTCCATCCCTCATACCTGCATTCCTCTTTGTATCTAGTTATATCGTATTGCTTGTTCTCTTCATCATTTACCGCAATTCTATTTTACCCAAATTAGCGGAATTTGGACAAACTGTCAAAGGATTGGGCGTAGGTGGTTATGTTATCGTCGCCCTCATTCAATTCATTACGTGTTTCCCTCCCATCCCAGGTTATGGACCAGTCACTGCACTCTCTGGTGTGATTTTTGGTTGGTATGGACTCATTCCAACCACTATCGGAGCCTTTACAGGTGGCATAGCGTGCTTTTGGCTATTTCGTACCTTTGGTTTCAATTACGCTCAGCGTCTAGTGGATTCTAATCCTAAACTGGCGGCTATTGTGCATGCTGTTGAAGGTGAAGGATTCACCCTCTTCTTCTTTATGAGACTGGCACCCTATCCCTTCAATTTGATGAATGCTTTGTTTGGTGCTAGTCGTGTATCATTTGGTCATTTCGTGTTGGCTACACTGTTGACATTACCCAAGCAATGTATCGATGTTGGTGTTGGTGCTAATTTAAATGCCATTTCAGATAGTCTTTTGGATAATCCTACAGTGTTGAATTGGGTTATTTTTGGTGTATTGATTGGCTTGGCAGTTGGTGTGACACTGTGGATTGGATGGATTGGAAGAAGGGCAATTAAACGCATGCCTCCACCTCAAGTGGAAATGGAAGAACGTGTGGATGAAGAGTGGGTGGTGGATGAACAGGAAGCATCGAGCGTATCCGATCTCGTGGAAAGTAGACCGGATACTAGGCAAGAAACGAGTCAAGTAGTCTAAAGGAGAGCGAGATCCCTTAAATTTCTTTTCATCTCAATTTTCTCACACTTTGTATGGAGCAATTCTTAACTTCCCTTGCCGATGAGCTCACCATTACTGATGAGAGCCTCATCACTCTCTCACAACAATTTACAGTTGCATTGGAAAATGGCTTAGCCAATCCCATTGATACCAAAGACTCGTCATCACACCCACAACCTGCCCTTCCCATGCTTCCAGCTTTTGTTTCCAATCGTATCCATGGTAATGAAGTTGGTACATTCCTCGCATTGGATTTGGGTGGTACCAACTTGCGCGTATGCCGAGTAGATTTGCAAGGCAATGGTGTTTTTACCCTCAACCAACATCAAATGCGCATTACTGACGAGATGAAGGCTAAACCAGCCCAGGAATTCTTTGCAGACATTGCAGACTTTATTAGAAGTTTCCTGAACCATTATCCCCTTGTCACTGGTGGTGCTGAGACGCCCCTTGGCTTCACCTTTTCCTTTCCAGTCCAACAAACCGATATTAACAATGGTATCTTGCTAAAATGGACAAAGGGATTTACTGCATCTGGAGTGGAAGGACGTGATGTCTCTGTACTCTTGCAAGACGCTCTCTTCAAAATGGGTGTTCATGTAAAGGTCGTGGCTATTGTGAACGATACTGTTGGAGCACTTTTGGCTGGCGCCTATCAAAATCCCTTGGTGAACATTGGTGTGATCTTTGGAACAGGTACCAATGCAGCCTACTATGAACGCATGGATTCCATCAAGGCAGTGGAAGGCAATGAAGCCAAGGAAATGGCTATCAACACGGAATGGGGTGCTTTTGATGCTTATGAGAAGAAATTGTTACCGTTCACCAGGTTTGACAATCATTTGGATAGGGTATCTGAGAACCCTCGTGCTCATGTATTTGAAAAGATGATTTCAGGCAGATACCTTGGTGAAATCTTCCGTCTCATGCTATTGGAAGCCATAGATCGCAGGTCAATGTTTCAAGGGCAGTCCAGTGCATCTCTGGAAGAACCATATCGCTTTGATACTGCTTACATTTCACTCTGTTGCAGTGACACTACTCCAGAACTCGATGGTATTCGCACATTGTTTGAAGAAACCTTGGATTTACCCTGTGACACTACCCTTGAAGAACGTGCCACCATCAAAAAGTTGTGCGAACTTTTAGTGAAGCGCTCTGCCTTGCTCTCCTCGGCAGCCCTTGCTTCCCTCATCCTCAAGAGAAAAGACTTGCTTCAAGATGGTAAACAAATCGGTGTGGGTGCTGATGGCAGTCTGTATGAAAATTTACCAGGGTTTGAACAGTACCTCAAGGCAGGTCTCAAGACCATCATTGGGGAACTTGCTGACCAAGTCTTCTTTATCCTCGCCAAGGATGGAAGTGGCATTGGAGCTGCTCTAACTGCCCTTATCGTGACTAAATAGTTTGTCGCTTTATTTTTTGGCTGCTGCTTCCTGCTCCTTTTTCTCCTGTGCTTTCTGTTGCTTCAGTCTCATGATTTCAGCGTCACTACAGAATCACTATAAGTGCAAAGGAATCGGCGCACTTGCCTTTCTTTGCGTGCCTTTATAGCGTTGCCTTCTCCTTTTGTTTTCTTTCCTGCTGCTTCCAATCTCTTACGAGCTCGTTCACGGTCACGATCACGTTGATCTCCTCCTAACCACAAATCAAACTCAGAGGTTAATTGACATGCTGGTCATGTTTTGATGAATTAAAAAGATTTTCATGGAACAGTTGGAGGTTTTGTTGAGTTCAATCACGACCATTTATCCCACCCACTTGCACCTCGTGCGAGTCATTTGCAGTGACTTGCTGTTTAGTATAATTCATCCAATTTGATTGACACTGTATCTAGTTAAAAAGTTTATTGATGTTCGAGTTGTTGCACTAGAAGCAATCAATTTGCCCATCATTTGCTCCAAAACACTCAAGGATGATCATGACAGGTGGATTGTACCCGTATATGCGCATGATTCTACTACAACAGCATGGTTGACGCGTATTCACGATCTTATTCAGCAAACAGCACCAACTACCGTCACGTACCTACTCTTACTCCCCCCTCTCTCTCTTTCACACTGCATAGTGTCTCCCTTGGCATTGTGGATGGTGATGCCACAGTCGCCTACTATGACTTGCAAACTCAACTTTTGTCAAAAGAAACGCAGTCACACTAAACTCTGCATTCTCATCACATGACACAAATTTCCACCCTTTTTGGAGATGCGATTGCTCACAGGATTGCATCATCACGCGTCCTTGTGGTAGGTGCGGGTGGAATTGGTTGTGAATTACTCAAGAACCTCGTCATGTCAGGCTTCCAATCCATTGAAATCGTATCCATCAACTATATATGCACCTTGATTCCACTCTCTAGGTTGATTTGGACACGATTGACTTATCCAATCTCAACCGTCAATTTCTATTCCAACAAAAACACGTCAAGAAATCCAAAGCACACGTACACTACTCTCCCGCTGTCACTTTGACACTCTTAGGTGGCCAAGGAAGCTGTACTTGGGTTCAATCCAAACGTCAACGTCCATGCACTCCATGCCAACATCAAGGATGATCAATTTCACATTTCTTGGTTCAAGAGGTTTGATTTGGTCATGAATGCACTGGATAATTTGGACGCGAGAAGACACGTCAACAAAATGTGTATTGCAGCTGGTATTCCACTCATTGAATCAGGTACATCTGGGTATTTGGGACAAGTTAGTGTGATCAAGAAGAATGAGACGGAATGTTATGATTGTGTGGAAAAGCCAGTACCAAAGACCTTTCCTATTTGTACGATTAGAACGACGCCAAGTGCTCCTGTACATTGTGTTGTATGGGCAAAGGATTATTTATTCACTCAATTGTTTGGATTAGTGGAGGAGGAGAGTGGATCAATTGCCATGGAAGTGGTGAATGATGAGCAAATGGCTGAAGTGAATGAGTTGAAAAAGGAACAGCAAGCTTTATTGGTCATCAAGGCAGCATTTGGTCAACCTCAGGTGGTGAAGGATGTGTTTGAAAAAGTGTTCAAGCATGATATTGAGCGGTTGGTGGCATTCAAGGAATTATGGCAATCTCGACCTCCACCCACTCCACTTGATATGGATGCATTGGAAGCAGTCAATGAGCCACTGGTTAAAGTGGATGGACAGGCACGCGATCACAGTGTATGGACACTTGAACAAAATATGCAAGTGTTCAAGAAAAGTCTTCTTGCACTCGTGACTCAATACCAACAGCAGTCGCCCCTTTACTTTGATAAGGATGAAGATGACATGCTAGATTTTATCACTGCTTGTACCAACCTTCGCGCCTCCATCTTTGGTATTGACCTTCAAAGTCGCTTCTCTGTCAAATCCATTGCAGGTAACATTATTCCAGCTATTGCAACCACCAATGCCATCATTGCAGGTTCCATTGTATTACAAGCTATACAAGCATTGAATGGCAATATAAAGGAATGCAAGGCAGTCAATGCTGTTTATGGTAACAAGCAAAAGGCTATGAACGCATCAACGCCCTTTCCACCCAATCCAGATTGTCACACATGCAGCAAAACTTTTAACATTCTCACCATCAACACTCGGACATTTACTCTTCAAGATCTGTTGACACAAGTTATTTATGGTGGCATGGGTGTTGAGGGTGATGTGAGCATTTCTCAAGGCTCTCGATTGCTTTACGATGCAGACTTTGATGACAATGCAAGTCGATTACTTGCAGATTTGTCCATTGCTCATGGATCCATGCTGTCCGTTTCATCTGAAGATGACCTGTTTATTTCACCCATCACAATCAGCATCCTACACCAAGATGGTGATGCGTTTAACCTGCAAGGACCAAGCGCCACTGCCAAAATACCAACACCACCTGTAGAAGTGTCTCATGATACACTCAAGAGAAAGGTGGATCAGGTGGTTGATGTGGATGACGATGTGATCATGATTGTTCCTGATAATGTCACTTCAGCCCTTCCACCACCACCACCTCCTCCAATCAATCCCATGGAACTCAATGGTCTCTTTGCAGTCAACAAACCCAGCGGAATCACCAGCTACGATGTCATTCGCAGAATCAAGGAACTCTGCTCACCACCACAAGAGGAACCTGCAAACAAAAAGAGGTACAAGGGTGGTGGTCGCAAAAAGACTTTTAATTTGCCCAAACTTGGACATGGTGGTACGTTGGATCCACTTGCTTCTGGTGTGCTTGTGATTGGCATTGGATTGGGTACCAAGAAACTTGGAACCTTTCAAGCATGTACTAAAGAATATGAAGGAACAGGATTGTTTGGATCAGCCACTGATACAGAAGATTCTCAGGGTAAAGTGATCTCTACTGCTCCTACAGATCACATCACACGTGAGTCAATTGAAGCCATTCTACCTCAATTCACTGGATCCATCACTCAAACGCCTCCCATGTACTCTGCACTGAAACAAAATGGCAAGAGTCTTTATGAGTATGCACGTGAGGGCAAGGAACCCCCTCGTGAAATCGCACCACGCTCTGTCACTATTCACAGCCTTCAGTTGACCTCCTTTACTCATAGTCACACATTTGGTACTGATGCTCCCATCTTTGGATTGCGCGTGGAATGTGGTGGTGGCACTTATATCCGATCCCTCATTCGCGATATGGGCACATCTGTCAACTCTGTGGCTCACATGGTCGCTCTTGTTAGGACACGTCAGTCCGAGTTTTCCCTCTCCAATGCACTTGCCTTTGACACTCTTTCCTTGGAAGCCATTCAACGTGCATTGCAGTAAACATTTTATTCATTTACATCTGAATCCAACAAAGCAACAGTTGTAGAAGTCGTCACAATAGCTTCCAACCTTTCCACACTCCTTGACACCACCCTCGTCAACACTTGTGCACCTGTCACACTAAATCTAAATGCAAGTACAGTTATGCCATGCAATAGAATCGATCCTGTCACCAGCCACAATACAATTGGATGTACAAAGTCTGCATTTCCACCCACACGCCTCTCATTCATCCACATTTTAGCTTGAGCAGCATAAAGCACAGCACCAACTCCAATTGGACCAAACCATCCCACGTACATGGTTTCTTTTAACGTATGTAATGCAGGGATGTAAGGTTGAAGCACGAGTACCACACAAAAGCGCCTTGCTACCATCACACAAGCAATCACCAACACAATTTCACTCGCTCCATAGCTCTCTACAAATGGTTGAAAGGGAATCAAAGCTCCAAAATGCATAAAGAAGGCAAGGTTAAACAGTTGATCCAACACATCTTGAAAAGTAGAAGCATGCAAATCCTCATACAACCAGTCTTCTTGAGCCAAAGCACGTCCAGCCACAAAAATAGCCATAAAATCATTTCCATCCAACAAGGTGACAATTCCAGTCAATGCCAAAGCGATTGAGATGGAAAATGTGAGAAAAGATTCCCTGTCAATCCACTCGTGTTCCCTTGAATACACTAATGCTTTGCGCGCAATGTATCCAACCACATATCCAATCACCATGGATATGAGTAATTTAGGCAGAGTATTGGTTAACGTGTCCATTGCAGCATGTGTTTTACTCACACCAACAGCCAATTGAACCGATACAATCAACAATAGCATGCCAATACCATCGTTCATCCCACTTTCACAGGATAAAATGTCTCGTACATGTTGAGGCACATTTCGTTCAGCAAACTTTCCCTTGACTACAGTGGCAGCAAGTACAGGATCCGTAGGAGCAACACATGCACCAACCACCAAAGCTTCTCTCCACGTAATGGGTAAAATGATCCATGCAATCCATGCAGAAATCAACCAGGACGCCACCAACACAGGTCCAAGCAACATGCTCAATGATGCCCAATTCTGTCTTGCATAACCCTTTGGAAGGCCCAAAGCAGCTGCCATTACCTGTAAACAAATAACAAAGTGAGCCAATTGCATGGTTATCCCTTCACCCTGGCACCACCCAAGTGGATCGTACCATCCCAACCCAAATGGTCCAATCAATCCACCAAAAAGAGTCGCAATCAACGATTCAGACACATTAAGCCTTTCCTTGATGACATAGGAAACCAATCCAAAACACGTTGTGAATCCACCCAACAGTGCATACACAACCACATCTCTTGCCATAAAAAAAATCTTTTTCTCCCATCACTCGATTTTAATCTTACCGTTCATCATGGGAGAGTCTCGAACAGAATTACTCGCCTGGGTCAACGATCTACTCCAAACCAATGAAACCAAGATTGAAAAACTTGGTACAGGTACGCACATCATCTTGATTGTCTCATCTCAATCTTTCTCTAGGCCACATTTATTGCCAACTTTTTGACAGCATTTACGGTGATGTCCAATTATCCCGCGTAAAATTCGAACCTAAAATGGAATACGAATACGTGGGTAATTTCAAAGTCTTGCAAGCCTGTTTTGACAAGCACAAGGTTGACAAGGCAATTCCCGTGACTGGATTGATTAAATGCAAGATGCAAGATAATCTTGAGTTTACTCAATGGGTGAAAAAGTATTGGGATTCTTATTATCCTGGTGGTGAGTACGATGCAGTTAGTAGAAGACAACAAGCTGGGGCCAAACCTGGACATGCAACTGCTCGTAGTGGTGGTGGAAGTGGTGGTGGTGCAGGAAGTTCTTATGGTGGTCAAAAGACTGCTGCCAAGAGGGCTCCAAGTGCTGGTAAGGCTATGGGAGCAAGTGGAAGAATAAGTGCTGCTAGTGGAAGGGCCAGTCCTGCTGTTGATCATCATTCTGCTGCCATGGTTCAGGATTTGACTAGACAAATGACGGAGATGAGGGTTACTGTCGATGGATTGGAGAAGGAAAGGGACTTTTATTTTCAAAAGTTGAGGGATATTGAAGTTTTGGTGCAGGAGAGATTGGATGCTGCGTTGAGTGCTGGAGCACCTGAAGCGACTGTTTTGGGGGAGATTCAGCAGATTCTTTATAGTACGGAGGAAGGGTTTGATGTACCTGAAGACGGTAACATTCAGTATGAAGATGACGTGTTTTAAATGACTAAAATTCTATGTTGATAAAAGGACGAGTTGACGGTCATTTGAAGTGAGGTAGATGAGATGGTTGTTGCAGAGGCTGAATTGAGAGAGTGGAGGAGAGGGAGCTGGATGAGTGGAAAGGGGAGTAGGGTCATGAGGAGTGATGGTAAGGATGGTTGATGTAGTGAGGAGCGTGATGTGAGAGGATGAGGACCATTTGGCATGGATGGCTACAATTGGTAGGGCATTAAAAGTGAGCTGGAGAGTTGCAAGGTCCATGGTCCATGTGTGTAAATGAGTGGGAGTCAATGCAAGTATGTGGAGAATATTGGCATGGAACAAGGTGTCCACTTTGTCATTAGGGCCCAAATGGTGATTCAATGAGATCTTGCTGTGTATGGAGACATGTTTGGATTGATTGTTGATCACGACTTGTGTGGAATGATGGGCCAAAAGTAGCAATGCAGTGTTGAGGTTGTTTACAGGTTCACTGGGGTCCACATCAGTCACTTGTACAAATTCATCTTGCAAAAGTGGGTCAAGAGGCGACGTGCCAAATTGCTGAATGAATTCCATGACACAGCCATAGTCGATTACAGGTGGAGGTGGATCTGGTTCATCCCCTGCAACTTGAAGAATGGAAAAGTACTGCATCCACTTGCAAAAGTGTACCATATTCACTGCATGTCCTTGAGCCTTTTCCAGTGCAGTGTGAGCAAGTTGAAGGAGAGTTTCCGTGAGTTGAATGCATGTGTCGAGTGACCCTTGATCAATAACAAGTGTACTGCTATCCACTGTCCATTGCTGTAATCCACTCAATTCCAAGTAAATTTGGCGCAGTTCCCTTGCATGCTCATTCAAAGTAACCAATCTGATTTCCAGCGTCCGAGTCAGTTCAGTGAGCCCTTTAAGCCAGCCTTTAACCTTGTTGTCCGTCAGTTCCGTACCAACAAATTGTGTAAATGCCATGGATGCTCTGCAAGTAGCCACTGCCAATACAAACTCATAGGCAGGTGTGGTCGATAGGTCGTATTGGTCTAGTACACGCTGCAATCCATCCTTCTTTTGCTTACCAACATGATGGAATTCAGCGTACCCATGATTGATTGCCTTGAAGAGTTCTGTAATGGCATTTACATGATGATAAAGTCGTTTGTTGAGGTGAATGATGGCATGCATCCGTTGTGAAGTAAGCATGACTTGTGCAGTATCCAGGACGATCAGTTGCAATGCACCATCCACTCCATCTGATACCAAGGCAACAATAGACTGAATGGAAGGGGTGGAAGCGACTGCATGTACCTTGCAACCTACCAAAGCTGTATCCAAATCTCCCAATGCAATAAAACATAAACTAAACTCCCATTTGAAGACGAGTTCAATGCATCCATCACTCCTTCCTACCACAATGCACTCTTGTGCCTCATCCTCAGATCCATTACAAGCATGCAAACACGTCAACCAGCATTCCTCAGCTTCACCACCATGTCCCATTGGCTTGTCCTTCTCCAAACTCAATTTGTGTACCATGGATCCACTCTCAATATTTAGCACGTACACCAATCCACGTTGATTACTTGCAATCACCTCTAATCATTAGCATACAGGACGCATATAGTGGTTACCTGATGATGTGAAATAAAATTGAGGAATTGCCCTCGATTGCGTCTGAATCTGCCACGCCTTTTCCAGATTCCGTGCACGGTACGCTACAATCTCTGCTCGTTGCGTATAAATCACAATCAATTCCTTCAAGGATGACGTGGCCATCTGTTTACACATTACTTGAAGATTTTTCTTCATGGTTGGATAAAAATGTTTAATCTATTCACATTGTAATGGTCACTGTTCCCTTCAAACAAGCAACTGGCCTATCTTCCTGAGTCTCTGGATGAGTTGACACCACCTTGGCCTGTACAAAGAACTTGCCAGGTGGTGCTTCATTAGGGATTTCCACTTCTCTAACCAGAGTAATGTTGCCTTGGTTCAAAGGACACTGCCAATCCACTCTTTGGACCTCCTCACAAAGATCAAAGCTCTTTTTGACGAGTTGAACTGGTCCCATTTTGACCAAGACATCAATACGACCTTGTGGAATAGCTTCACGCAAGTAAGCAGAGGCATCGATGGTGAGTGCTTGTCCGCGAACTGGAGTATCTGGAGTGAGGTAGAGGTAGTTGAAGGTGCCCAAATCACTCTCTTGTCCACAGTCAAACAGCATGTCGTTGCCAATGTATCGATCATCGAGTTTCTTGGCAGGTTGGGATGAAAAGACAGTGTCAATGTTGTCAAAGACGATTTCTCTGAGGATGCCTGATTGGATTACGAGGGGTAAAAGTGCAAAGCAAGTGAGTGCTGTAAAGTAAGATTTCATGATGGCAAGGTGAGATTTGGAGCAAAAGTCAGGTGACTGCGTTCCCTTTAAACATAAAAAAATGGCATCCTCATCGTCATGCTCTTCAGCTTCCACTTCACCCTCATTATGTATGGAAGATTTAGAGCAGAGCAAAAGTTCTATTAGGCATTCTCGCGCATCATCCATCAATTCACCCATGCAATTGGATTCACCTTCAAATTCCATCTTGTTTTCCAATTATTTCAGCAATCCTAGACCACTACCAAGGCATCGGAGCAGAAGTCAGTCTATTTCCAGCGATATCATGATGTTGGGTATTGAAGACTTGCCTGCCGCCACTGCCACCATCACCAAAAAGCCATTTACTCTTGGAAGTATCCTAGAACAACCAAAGTTGAAGCATTTAGCACGTATCAAGCATATCCTAGAGGAAGAAATGAGGCCTGCAGAGTCTGAAATGGCAGCAGAGAGTCAGGTTATTGCATCTATTGACAAGGTGGATGCCATTGATGTGGTGGAAGAAGACATCCTACCACAACAGGAGCCCATCCTCACCCTTCCCATCATCACTAAAAAGTATCTTTACAATCAAGGCAGTAAATTGAATCCAGAGAATGAAATGGCAAGAAGACGGTCTAGCATGGCATTGGATGATCGACCTCCTTCACCCAGTCCCATCTCATCCGTCGTTTCATCCCCTGGAATCCTTCCACTCACAGCAGCACGAAAGCGTAAAATGTCGGAGGATTGGGCTTCACCTGAACCCTCTGCCTTTTCCTTCAATCCAAAGCGACATCGACACCATTCACCTGCAACTTCTCAGAATGGATCCACACCTTCTCGCATCATAGCCATGCCTGTTTTACCTTCCTTCAGTAATGGATCAAGTGGGAATTCAGGTCCTGTATCACCACGCATTCAGATCAAGTCACCTCCTCTCCTCATGAACATTGGTGATCATATTGGCTTTCTTTCAAGGCTGAGTCTGAGCGGTGAGCCCCAAGAACGCCCCACAAAGAGGTGCAAGGATGATCTGTTATAAGAGTGGTGCTACAATTAGGTAAAGTGGGGGCAATTTGTCCCTGGATGTGAGTATTTGAGCAGTCCCATCACCACCAAAAATCTCTTTTTTTTCCATCAATTTCCATCGTTTTATTACAAAGCTCAATCTCACAACTACTACTACAAGCTCCCTCTCTATTACCATGAAGTTTTTCCAAGTCGCACTCATTGCTATTGTCGCTGTCCTCGCTGCCCCACAAGGTGTTGGTGAAGCCTTCTCCGCTACCCGTGGTGGAAACTAATTCCTAGACCTCAAATAGAGAGAGAGATGATTGGCGTTGTGAAGGTCGTAATAATACATCATTCTTAATATACAGTCTATTCCTCCATCTGATGCTGTCTATTACGCAATTGCTCAGTTGCTGAACTCATTAACCTCTCTGCCACTTGCTGTGCTTCACTCACATCCACTTCCATATCCTCCTCTTCCTCTGTTGGTTCCACATCCTCCTCCTCTATTGCCTCATCTGCCTTGGCCTCACCTTGTCCATATTCCATCAACCATGCTTCCTGTGTCCAAATGGCTTTGGGAGGTCCTTCTTTTGCATGTGCCAGAGCCACACTCGTCATGTAAGCCGCTTTTGCCTTGATACTGGGTTTAGCAAAGTTCACGCGTAGTACTTTGCCATACAATTCACTATGATGCATATTGTCAATAGCTTCCTCTGCGTCTGCTTGTTCTGCAAATTCAACAAAACCAAAACCTTTGTGCGTCGTACCTGACGGATCAGCAGGATCGGGTGGAATCTGCACTTCTACCACATCTCCAAAGGGAATAAATGCAGCATATACGACTTCTGTAGTGACATCTGGTGCTAATCCACCCACATACACCATCGTTTTTGAATCCATCAAGAAATTTCTTTTTTTTTCCACTTTATTTGATGGCACTTCAAGTCTCTGAATCCAACAATGTCAAGGTGTACACGGTACATGGAGGCAATGTATCACGTGCAATTCCAGACTGGTTGGCACGTAAGCGAAAGAAGACACTCAAAAACGATCTTGGTAAACCAATGTCACCATTTACTGTTTGACGCGTTTCATTAGAATGGAGACATCGCGTAGAACTCATTCAGGACTTTGAATTCCCAGAAGCCTCCATCAAGATCAAAAATACGCGTGATGGTCAATTCTGTGTAGCAACAGGCGTGTACAAACCTCAAATACGCGTCTATGATTACTCTCAAATGTCCCTTAAATTTGAACGGCATACAGAGGCAGAGAATGTCAACTTTATCCTTCTCAGTGATGATTGGACCAAATCAGTACATTTGCAGAATGACAAGAGTATCGAGTTTCATTCACAGTCTCAAATGCACTACAAAACACGATTACCTAAATTTGGAAGAGATTTAGCTTACCATACACCTTCGTGTGATTTGTACGTGGCTGCATCAGGGAATGAAGTGTATCGCATGAACCTTGCACAAGGACAGTTCATGAATTCCATTGTGACGTCAAGTGATGATGGATGCAATTGCATTGATATCAATCCTGCTCATCAGTTGATTGGTGTGGGTGCTGAAAGTGGAGTTGTGGAGTTTTGGGATCCAAGGAGCCGTGATCGTGTTGGTGCATTGGATCCTCAAAGTGGTAAAATCACTAGCATCAAATTCCATGAGGA
The DNA here is from genome assembly GCA_004114255.1 of Acaulopage tetraceros. NCBI lineage: Eukaryota > Fungi > Zoopagomycota > Zoopagomycetes > Zoopagales > Zoopagaceae > Acaulopage > Acaulopage tetraceros. The sequence continues at coordinate 68,595 of QZWU01000003.1, forward strand.
TGGATTGAATGTGGCACTTGGTACGAGTGAAGGCAAGGTCCTGCTGTATGATTTACGTGAGGCAAGGCCATGGATGGCCAAGGATCATCACTACGACCTCCCCATCATTTCACTCAATTGGCACAAGAATTCCAGTAGTAATGAAGAACGCCTTTTGACAGCAGATAAAAAGGTGCTCAAGATGTGGGATGCAAAGAGTGGCGATCATTTCACTTCCATTGAACCTGTGCATGATATCAACGATGTGTGTCCAGTCTCCAACTCTGGTCTCATTTACATGGCAAATGAAGGTATTCAAATGCAAATGTATTACATTCCACAACTTGGAAATGCACCTCGATGGGCTTCCTTTTTGGATAATCTTACAGAAGAAATGGAAGAAACGCCTCGTGACAATGTGTACGACAATTATCGATTCATCACTCGACAGGAACTTGCACAACTTGATCTGGAGAATTTGATTGGTAGTAACCTTCTCAAAGCCTACATGCATGGATTCTTTATTGATCATCGATTGTATGAACGTGCACGCCTCATCGCCAATCCATTTGCATACAAGGAACATCGTGAACGCATGATTCGTGAAAAGATGGCCAAGAAACGTGAAAGTAGAATTCGAACCACTACAAAGTTACCAAAGGTAAATGCGCATCTTGCTGCAATGGTGGAAGAAGAAACTGAAGAACAGGATAACAAGAATGTCAAGAAAAAGAAAAAGGAAATGGCAAATGTATTGCAAGATAACCGGTTTGCTGAAATGTTTGAAGATGAAGATTTCCAAGTTGATCAAGCGTCCAAGGAATTCCAATTGTTGAATCCTGTTGCACCAAAGAAACTTGGGTTTAGAGTTGTAGAAGATCAAAGTGAAGAGGAGTCTGGAAAGGATGAGAGTGATGATGGTGGAGCTAGCACGGATTCTGATGATGATTTGGTGACACAGATTAACAAGAAGAAGGGCAAGTTTAAGATGTACGAGTCTGTGGATGTGAGCAAGAATGTCCATAGGTCATTTGCTGATCGTGCTCATAATAAGCCAAAGGCAAGAGGTGGGAAGCCAAAGATGGCACGTGGAATGCAAGAAACATTTATTGTCAAGGCTGGAAGGGGTGGAAGCAGTGGCCGTGGTGGTGGGAGAGGTGGCAGTGGAAGAGGTGGAGGTGGCAGCAGAGGAGGTAGTGGTCGTGGTAGGGGTAGAGGTCGCGGGTAGGTCGTCATTAAAGTCCTTGAAAACTTTTTCATCCTCCTAAAAAATGGACAATTCACTCAATCACGGCAACAATCAAGGTAACACGTCATCATCCCCTCTTGTTCAATCTTGATAGATTTTGTCTTTACTCCTTTAATCCAAAAATGGGAGGAGCACCAAAAGGAACTGAACTCGCAATTACAAGAAAAGTATAAACAAACCGTGTACAGCAAGATCACTCGCCTGAATTTGGATCAAACCAAAGATGGTGACTACAATGTGCGACATTGCTTTGAAATCACATTCTTGGAGCGTGAGATACCTTCCCCTCCAAGGCAACTAGGAGCCCCCTCTCAAGTGCTAGTGGAACAAGACCAACCAAGAGCAGTAACAAAATATGGTGTTCAATCAAGGTTGATCGAGCAGATTGCAGACAAGCTGAACTTGACTATAGAGGAGGTTGATGCGTTGAAGAATCCTTTTGGTGGAATTGATGCCTTCTTCCACTTGCACTCTGCATCTGAAGTTGACGAACTTACAGACATTGCGCGTATGGAAGAATGGTTAACGGACAGGATTCCGCATAGTAAATCGAAGGGTCTTGGAAGTTTACCAGACGACAAAGTGGTCAAAGTCTCTCTCTGGTTGATCATTGGGAATTCTTTCGCTAAGTTGCGTAATTTGGATTCTTCTGCATTTGAAGATGCTGCGCTCAAGGCCTGGTTGGAGGTGGAAGAAGTAGGCAAGATCAATCTCAAGGACCATTTCAAAGATGCTGAGGAGGTATTTGATGACCTTGGTCAAACAATGAAGGACAAAGCGCTTGGAATGGCACGCCGTTACTGTGTGAAGCATGAAGGGAAAAAGTCATAGAAGCAGTCTATCGCGTATGGTGTCATACCTGAGAATAGTTGGCCCAAAGGTTTCATTGGGCTTGCAAATGATGACGATCTTTGGGCAGTCATCAAGAAATTCCTTGAAACAAGGTCCAAGGTAGATGGAGGCATGGATTTCCGTAGCAAGCCGGCCATAGATGAACTTAAAAGGATTTGCACAGAGTACAATTCTCCACAAAAGGACATCGCCACACTGTCAACGTCCATGTTCAAAGCAACGTACATAGGTTGCGCTGCAGATGACCTTTATGTTCATATCCAAGAACAGTACAACCGTTGGATCAAGGGTGATAGTAGATTCCACGCACCAATGTTTCCCATTGTTCAGTCTTCTGGCACAGGAAAGACACGTGCTGCTATTGAAATTTCACGCAAGTTTGCAGTTCACATGATTTACATCTCATGTGCACAATCATCCGCTCGTTGCTTTCCACCTCCCATTCAACATGCACCAGATTTGTCCACTGATACAACAGATTCTCCACGCTCTAGAGCCTACATCATTATTGGCTTGATGATTGCAGCATTTGCAGATGGCGCTGTGCATCCTCATAGTTTGGTGAATGTCATGTCTTCCATTAAACCTGAAATCTGGGAAGGAGTGACTGCCATTTTCAAAAAATTGGTTGCTACACCATTGGATGATGAAGCTTTTGCAAAGTTGGCATCAAGCATGCTTTCTGGTCAATGGACTCTTGACGGCCCTGCCAATCCTCCATCCATTCTTAATCTGAAGGATCAGTTGCAAAGTTTGAAGGAGGAGATCCGTACCGTTCCATTATTAGTGGAGGAACAACTGGAGCCAAATGCCATTCCTTCAACAGTGCTCAAGGAGAATTCCGAGCTGAAGGTCATTTTTGTTTTCGATGAAGCACGTAACCTCAAGAATCACCATAAACATGATCAGCAAGGCTTTGTTCATTTGCGACGCATACTCAAATTAATCAAGAATGGTGTATTTGCAGTTTTTATGGACACTAATTCCAACATCCAAGAATTGGCACCAACAAATGACCCAAGTTTGCGTGAAAGTAGTACAAAGCACATCCCACCCTTTTACAATTTCAACACCATGGATTTGCTCTACGAACCACCTCCACCTTCATCAGATTGGTTTGTTTACTTCCAAGGATTGGTGCTTTTCATGCTTGGGCGTCCCTTATGGGCTATCTACAAGAAAACCAAGACCCCCGAGGAATTGATAGATTTCGCGATATTCAAATTGTTCAGCAGTTTGACCAAGACTTCAATTGAAGAAAGTACGCTTGCTGTGGATGTTGCTGCTGTTCTCGGATGTCGTGTTCCTTTGGAAGTGAAGGATGTAACATTGGCAAATGCTTTGGTGGCTGGGAACTTGAGGGTTATACGATATGTTTCGCATGACAATTCCTACGTCTTTTCACAATGCGCGCCTGAACCTTTAACTGCAGAAGCCTCTGCCAAGGTTATGAACAAAACGGGTCAGTTCAAAATGGTCTGCAAAGGTGTGATTGAGCTGATCAATTCCAACTACATGTATTCTGGAGGGGTTGGTGAATTGGTTGGCATGATGTTGACTGTGAAGGGTCGTGACATGGCAAGTACCAAGTATATCATTGACCCCCAAAAAGACAGATCTACAAGACAAACTAGGGCCACATTTGACAAGGTTATCGACAACCCATTTACATATCCAATTACAGTCCATCAGTTCCTGGATGGGCTATTTTCAGAGGAAATCAAGCCTGAATTTCACAAAGGAGACTTGAATCCGTTTGCTGCTACCAGGGAGACTGCTTTTGAGCGACTGATGGATGCATATGTCAGCTTTTCTTACTATATCCGCATCAAGTACTTTCCTACACCAGAACATGTCAGAGAAGCGTTCAATCGCGGATTGGGATTCTTTGCTCAAGTGAACCAAGAGGTTGTTGATATAATGCTTCCAGTTAGGTTCAAAGGTTCAGGTGCGGTTACCATGGTGATAATTCAAGTGCGTAATCGCAAAAAGCACACAAAAGGCAGCAGTACTGTATTTGGGGACGATGTACGCAAGCTTATGGCTCGATACGGATTTACAGAACCAGTACTGGCCATCTACATGGATTTGTGTCAAGGTGATTCGGAGGAGACAAACCAATCATTGCATTTCCAAGCAGAAAAAGTTCGACAACATCGTAGTGATGGCCTCCCTCATGTCTTTACCATTTATGCACCTGGTTGCACCACTGACGTTTATCCAATTGGAGACTGTATGGAAGAACTCTGTGAATTATTGCAGCTCGTTGACAAGGAAACACTGAAGCCACCTATGCCAATGGAATGTCGTGATTGGGTAAAAGACATTCCATCACTTCCAAAAGATCTCAAAAAAGGCTCCAAACACACAGAAAACAAGTAATATGAGAAGAGGACTAGCTACTTTAGTTTTGGCAAAACAAACCCATAAAGTGATTAAAGGTCAACTTTGACATGGGTGGTATGAGAACCTTTTGAATGACCACTGGGACTTTGTGGAGAAGCCGACAAGGTTTTATTAGGTTACTTGTGATATGGTCAGGCTGTACGAGTTTCCAGTTTATCCCTTTCTGTTTTTAACCACTCGAACGGCGCCAGGCCTGCCTCTTTGCTTTCTAGCCATCTTCTTGATACGCCTCATCTCAAGAACAGCAGGTGAAACATCATTAGAGCCGACCTTCTTGACTTTGTAAGGCTGTAGAGAAATGGCTTGAGGTTGCTGGACAGTACTAGGCTGAAGAGGCATGATTCGAGGTTGCTGGACAGTATTCTTGCGTCGCAAAGCGTTGGTCTGGACAGGGATAACTACCAAGCCACTACTTTTCTCCAATAAATCTGTCAAAGTGTTACCACTATAAGCACTACAGTCCACCATTTGCACTAGACTTTTATCATCCTCTTTGCCAAACACTTGCGTATAGCGCGATCTAACCCTGGCAGAACCCATCACATTATGCGAGTCTCTGAGGATGTTGGCACGATGTACTTTGGATCTCATCCAACCAGCCATGACCATTTCTTCATTAGAATGTCCGCTTGCGACATTCTCACTGACATTGTCTGATTTGAATCCAGCACGCTTGGCACGATCAGCCACACTAGAGCCATCCCCACCACTGTGAGTCATGGCGTTGCGGTTAACTTGGTCTTCAGTGTGTTGTTGAGCAGCCAACGTCAACGCGGCACTCTTTCCATAGGGGGGTAAACCATGCTTTTTTCGTTCTGCATTCACCATGCACACCATCTTGTCATCATTGTAGTCGTTGTTGGACGTTTGCCTGCGCTCAAGGATTACACTGGTCAATCCAGGACTACCAGACAGGGGCTTCACGTCATTTCCAGAATGATTTGGTATGGGTTGTCCATTAGAAACAAACATCAAAGATGGAGAGATGAGCAGCACAGCTGCAATGAGGATAGAATGCTTCATTTTTTTGAAAAAAGAGAGAAAATGGGAGCCGAGATGGAATTCTTTGAAGGATTTTGTTCAAACCTGGGGAAGTCACGTGATTGGCTCAAAAGATGACTGGCATCACTCCTGCTTTTCCCTCATTGCTGATCCTGATAGATGTACTACGCAATCGGATAGATCTGCTCGAGACTGAGAGTATCTGCATGTCCCCCCACCTCCAATCCACCTCATCTTCTCCTAGTGTCTGGGAGTAATTGGGATCCTCAAGATGAATTTGAATCTGATCAACCATTACACACGCATACATTGGACTCTTTCCCCGTCTCTCAACACCAAAACATACCACCCCAACCATCCTCCAATTGGACTACATTCCGTCAACGCGTGCGCTATTATATTCCAATATTGGGTTGGTTACCCAAATACAATGCACAACAGCAACTCAATAAGGATATTGCAGCTGGCATCAGTGTAGCATGTCTCCTCGTACCTCAATCCCTCTCATTTAGCGTCTCATTAGCCAAATTACCACCCATCCATGGTCTCTACACTGCTCTTTTTTGCACATTCATTTATGCCATTATGGGGACTTCTAAACAATTGGCCGTTGGTCCTGAAGCTCTCATCAGTATGTTGATAGGTCATGCTGTTGCCACCTATCAGCAAGAAGCAGAGATGGATCCAATGCTGGGCATTACAGTAGCGACCTTGTTGTGTTTCCTAGTTGGATTATTCGATTTGTTACTTGGATTATTCCGACTTGGTTTTCTGGATTCACTCTTATCCAAACCATTGTTGGCTGGTTTCATTTCTGCCATTGCTGTTGTTATTCTAAGTGGTCAATCCATTGCCATGTTGGGATTATCCACATTAGCAGATGAGGTGTTGTCAGAAGCATCTTCTGGATTGGAAAAGGTGGTGTTTATTATCAGGAATCTACGGCATGTTCACATACCTACTGCTGTGGTTGCCTTTTCCTGTGTAGCCTTTCTCCTAGTGGCTATGGTTACCAAACGTTCCTTACAACGGCAGCACAAGTGGTTGGAATATGTGCCAGAAATCTTGCTTTGTGTCATTCTTTCAGAGTTTGCTGCAGTGTATTTTGATATTCAGCACAAGTATGGTGTGCCACTATTGGGTTCCATGGATACAGGTGGCCGTGTCCTGCCTTCCCTCACCCTTCCCAATTTCTATGCATTTGATAGGAAGCAATTGCACGATTTGATTGTCACTGCTGCCATGATTGCAGTTATTGGATTTGTTGAATCCGTTGTAGTGATCAAGCAATACGCTACACTTCATGGTTACCATAGCAGTCCAAACAGGGAGCTCGTTGCATTAGGGACATCCAATATCTTTTCTAGTTTATTTGGTGGGTTTCCTGGATTTGGGAGTATGGTAAGGTCTAAAGTGAATGATCGATCAGGTGCAACCAGTCAGATTTCAGGATTTGTCACTGCTGGTTGTATTTTCGTTACCTTGTGGTTCATGTCTTTGTTTCAATACCTTCCAAAAGCCACTTTGGCTGCCATCATCTTTGTCGCTGCTCTTGGTCTCTTGAAGGAATTGCCTCACAGCCTTACCATGCTTTTCAAGGTACAAGCATGGTCAGATGTAGCCCTATCCATTGCCACTTTTCTAGTTACAGCAGCTGTTTCCGTAGAGACTGGTACGTTGATGAGTGTTGCTATGAGCATCATCCTCGTCTTACGTCGTACCACCTTGCCTCGCATCACCATCATGGCACGCCCCAAACACTCTGTGGATCGCTTTTATCCCTTGGTGGACCTTCAGCCACATGAACGTGATCCACTGGACATCAACCCATTGGTTATGCGCATTGAACAAGCCCTCTACTTTGCCAACACTGGACAACTCAAAGACAGATTGTCTCGCCTTGAACTTTACCAAGATTTCCATGCACATCCGTCCACAGAACACACAAATTCACATACCATCACTGACGTTGTATTTGATCTTGAACACATGCCATCCATCGACGCTAGTGCCACCAGCACCTTCTCTGATATTGTCCAAGATTACCACAAACGACAAATCCGTGTTCATATTGTGAAATTACCATCAGGACAACCATACCAAATGTTCCTGATGTCTGGTTTGATGGGAATCGTTGGTGAATCGTACTTTTATGAAGATTTGCTGTCTGTGTTGGAGTACATGCGTTCAAGATAAAAACTTTTTTTGTTTACATTTAGGATGCCAAAAAAGAAGTTTTATTTCAAAGTAAATCGATCATCAGGCATCACAGCACCCACCCAACCCAATCTATCTGTAAATGAACGATTGACGCGTCTAAGGATTGCTCAAGGTGTCCGATCACAAACTCCAATTTGGTCATCAACTCCATTCGAAGTGGATCCATCCTCTGACTCACCTTTACCAAGTACACCAGCTACATGGATGTGGCGCTCAACCCTTCATACTCATGTCTCTTCCAACACATCCACATCTCCTCCTTCAACCCTCGTTGACACTTGCCTTCTCGTCCTCTTGAACCATCTTACACAAGATGTTGAGTGGTTGGGTGTCCATTTAAAGGAACGACTGCTTGAATTACGTTCCATGGACCCAAAACTCATACTCGTACCCCTCTCTAAACGCGTACTTGGTCAACTCTTTTGTCAGGATGGATACAGTTCACTCAACCTTATTCATACACGTATTTATCCTCAACTTTTGATTGAATGGTTACAGCAGTACAAGGAGGATGCAGAAATTGTCGAACCAGAGGTGGAGTCATGGGAAGATGCGCTTGATCATGATGAAGATCAAGATGCGTTTTACATTCAGTGCCGACCACACTTGATCAACCTCAACCTTGCATTTTGTACCGATTTGCCCAATATTTCTAGCTGGTTACCTCAATGCATTACCCACATGGATCATCTGCACACTTTGGACATTTCAGCAACCTTCCTTGAAGCCTCTTTAGATGAAGATGCTTGTCATGTTCTTGGAATATTATCGACAGGATGCCCACAACTTGTCACCCTGATTGCCATGTACAGTTGTTGGTTCATTACTCCTTACAGTATTGCTCATGGTGTACAATGGCACAAGGACTGGAAGCAATTACAAACCCTCTCACTTGGTCTCACTACAGAAACATCCGCAGAATGGACACCAGTTCTCACACTACTTGTTCATAATCGTCCCACTGACGCATGGCCACTCCGCATCACCTAAACTCTTTTTTTTATTTTAATCCAAACCCTTCACTTTCCATCACAGCCCTCATCAACATCCTACTTAATTTGTCAGCAGACCGGTATCTATACAACAACAATTGATTGAAACACGTATGAGCCTGAGGATACCGATTACAATCCTCACCAGCCAATGTAATCTTGAATGTCATGGACGCAGATCCAAATGCAGGAACTCTATCTGAACCCGTAATAAACATGAGTATCTTGCGTTGCATGATCACATCCTGGCCTTTCCACATGTTCCAAAACGCATCAATAATGGCATCATGTGGACCAAATCCTTCGTAAATAGTGGCTGCACGTAATTCATCCAATTCAAGTGGTTCTTCACTCCCTCTAATCACCAATTCAACTTCTTCAGGGCGAAAGAGTGACAGTGCATTACCACCACACACAAGATTGAATCCACGTTGGAATGGTTCGAATTGTTGTTTGATGGAATCATTCAATACCCAATCCACATACTTGTCAACGTAAAGCTGTCTGTTTTCATTGGTGACGGGGAGTGCGCGGCCACCAGGAACTAATTCAACTTGTTCAATTGCACCAAAGGATTCGTATTCAACCACGAAATCCCTACAAAAAGTTTCTTGAACGTCTCCTTCAAATGCCAATAGGTCTTTTAACCCTTTTGCCAAGGATGGTTGAAAGACTGCCAGATCATCCAGGGTGACGGGTACACCCAACAACTTTTTGTAACATGCAAGTGGAAGTTGAACATCCAATATCGTTGAGTTGTAAATAGCGAGTCCAATGATGATACCAACCAAATAAAACTGATCGGATGCTTCAAGGCTACTGTTATTGAACCAAAAGTAATTGGTCTCTTGTTCAAATGTAAACATGCCGTAATGAACACTAAAAACTTCGCGTACGAGGAGCAAGAACCATTCTTTAGTGAGGCCACCTGCATCAATACCAGGTTCACCAAGAAACTCGATTCGTAACTTCTTTTTCAATTCGTATTCTTTTCCAGCGAGTTGATTGAGTGAATCTTCCATGAGGTGATCACGACGTACACGGATGAGGAGGTAAGGCACCACCACTTTACGTTGGATAAGGAAGGAATACATTGCTTCTTTGAGTTTGCGTTCCATTTGACGTTTAGCATCCAGTTCAAGAATGCGCATTTTGGCACCCATTGAAAGGAGGAATGGGTATTGACAGAATGAAAAGTCACCAAAGGATTGTTGCCATGAATCGTAATCTGCTACAAGGTCAATGAAATCGGCCATGGTGTTGTAGAATGCGAAAATGGGGATAATTTTGTTGAGATTGTTGGCTGCGAAAAGGAGGGACATGACGCGTGCACCTGCTGCGACTCTCCAGTCATTAGCGTAGGATTGGTAGGGTGCTGATGGATCTTGGTTGACGGGGACGGTGAGGCGATAGGTGATGAACATGTTGATGGCTTCTACACGTGTTCTGAAGATATCTGGAGGGAGATGAGAGAACCAATTGACCATGTAGTGATGGAGACTGTTGTCAAGATTGGAAATGAGGCCAACGAGGCGTCCAAGGATACTAAAGATGAGCTCATAGTCTTTGTTTTTAGAGTTGTTGGTGGTAAAGAGTGGGTTGGCCAACAGGATCCACAGGAAGAGAATGTCTTGTTTTTGGAGAAGAGGGCGACCGGGGCGACGAAGAACACGTTCCATGGAAGCAAGGAGTATTTTGGTGACTTGAGGATTGTTCTAAAAGAGAGTGAGGATAAGAGTGCACAAAGGTACGAGTTCAGTGAGCATCCAATAAACGTTGGCTGTGGCTGAGAGATCCACTCCACTGTTTTCCAAGGTGATGGGATCCTTCTATTCCAGTGTCAATCACTAAATGGACCACATACATTAAGAAAGGATGCATTCAGATTTTCCCAATAACCAAATCCCACATCGACCCACTTGATCAAATCTTCTGGATTTACCCTGGCATCACTAATAATCTCTTCTGTCAAGGGCCGCGCATACGCTGCATCTATCCAAGTGTCAAATATCAAACTCATGAGACTCACCATAAATCCCACGAATGGGTGATAAATCGTGAATCGTATCACAAATAGTACATCGATAACTCTTGACATCAGGTGGATAACGCAATAAACTAGACAATCTAGCGCATACAAGGGTATCGTGAGATACTTTTTACAACACATGCAGGGAGCTTCCCGTTTCTCCATGCTCATCACCACATTCACAGGCTGTGCATTTGGACGTGGTGGCAGGGGTGGAGCTGTCTTGATACTTTGTGGCGTGGGATTGACGCCTGGATACTGGCTAGCCATGATGATTTTCTTTTTTGATGAACGAAGAGCATTCGCAGGCTGGATCATTCCGCCGCCCTTCCTTCCGTAACTCTGGGGTCATGTCACCCTACCATACAGACCACGAAACAAACGATGAAGGTGATACAGCTTCATTACTGGGCAGATCATTTCGAGATAACGCAGCACTTTCCTCTGCTTTTGAAGATGAAGACGATGAGGACTTCATGTATGCCCACCTCTGCCCCTCTCTCATCCCCCTCTAGTTATGCTGCAAACTTTAATGATCCACGACGACTTACATGGGCAGCACCAAGTGACGATATCCGTTTTAATAATCCACCACCACCACAACCTCGCTTTCCTGTTGGCCGTGGACGTGCATGGAACGCTCATCACCTTAAAAAGCAAAAGAAATGGTTGAGAAGGCGTAGTGGTGCTTATGATGAAGATGGAGCAGGTTTAATGAAGGAAAACAATGGTATTCGTGTTTGGTATGACAATTACACCACGATTGATTGGATTCACGATTACGTAAAGGAACGTGTACGACTGCGCAAGTTGCGTGCCAACAAGAGTATCCGTGGATGGTTTGAGAACTCATGGGATAGTATGCAAGGATGGTTACTCATGTTTTTCATTGGTATTGCGAGTGGATGTGTTGCTGCTGCCATGGACATTTCTACAAAGTGGTTGACTGATTTGAGACAAGGTTATTGTACCACCAACTTTGCACTGAATCGAAACTTTTGTTGTTGGAACTATGCAGTAAAAGAAGAATGTTTGGAATGGGTGCCTTGGAGTATGGCGTTGGTTGGTGCTCAGCCTTCTTCTTGGTCAGGACATTATGTGAATTGGGCAGTGTTTTTGGCTGCTGGTGTTGCGTTTGCTACATTGGCTGCGTTATTGGTAAATGTGACTGGAGTTGTACAGCATATCAAGCCAAGTACATTGTTGGATGTAGAAAATTCACCCAATACCACGACTGTGCAGTACTTTGCAGCTGGTAGTGGGTTACCTGAAGTCAAAACTATTTTGAGTGGATTTGTGATTAGAGGTTTCCTTGGGTTTCAGACATTGTGGGTCAAAGTGGTGAGTTTGGTACTGTCTGTTGCTTCTGGATTGGTACTGGGGCGACAAGGACCACTTGTGCACATTTGTTGTTCAATTGGGAATGTCATGTGTCGCCTCTTTAGAAAGTACAACAAGAATGAAGGTAAAAGGCGTGAAGTACTGAGTGCTAGTGCTGCTGCGGGCGTGGCTGTTGCCTTTGGTGCTCCTATTGGTGGCGTATTGTTTAGTTTGGAGGAAGTGTCCTATTACTTTCCTAGCAAGACCATGTGGAGAAGTTTCTTTTGTGCTTTGATTGCTGCAGTTACTCTTAAAATCATCAACCCATGGCATACAGGCAAGCTGGTCCTGTTTCAAGTGAATTATGTGCGAGATTGGCATGCATTTGATATGGTTGGATTTGTGTTGTTGGGGATTTTGGGTGGATTGTATGGAGCCGCCTTCAATTGGTTGTACTTGAGGTGGATCAAGTCCAAAGCGCATGGATGGTTCCAGCATATTCCAGTCAAACAAGTTGCTGTAGTGGCTGCCATCACTGCTTTGGTCAGTTATTCCAACTCATTTACTCGCCTTGAAATGACGGAATTGGTGGCTAAATTGTTTACTGAATGCAGCAAGGATGATCATCTCAATGGATTGTGTTTGGATGCCTCCTACAATGGATTCATCAATGTCATTGCACTCTTGTTTTATGCTCTGATCATCAAGTTGCTCTTATTCACCGTCACCACAACCCTCAAACTCCCTGCTGGAATGTTTGTTCCTTGCATGGCTATTGGTGCTATTGTGGGTAGAATGGTGGGTATGTGCGTGGAATACCTTTATATGCAGTACCCAATGTCACCCATCTTTGCAGAGTGTCCAACAGATGGAACATCGTGTGCCATGCCAGGTGTTTATGCCATGATTGGAGCTGCGGCTGCATTGAGTGGCGTCACGCGCATGACCGTCTCCCTCGCTGTCATCATGTTTGAACTCACAGGCGCACTCTCCTACATTCTTCCCATCATGCTCTCCATCATGATATCCAAATGGATTGCTGACGGTTTCTCCAAAAAATCCATCTACGACCACCTCATCTCCCTCAAAGGCCTTCCTTACCTCAATGCTAAATTGGAGTATTTGCAAGTTGGACATACCTCTGAAGTCATGGAAAAGGGACTTGAAATCATTGACATTGATGAGGAAAACACTGTTGCGCAACTCACCAACAAACTAGAGCGTCTTGCTGACCGTGGATACGCTGATGGTGGATTTCCCATCCTTGAAAGTGATCGGTTGATTGGATACATTGCATGCACGGAATTGGAACATGCATTGACCAAAGTACGTCTCAAGGGCGACCACATTCGATGCTACTTTAAAAAGTCATCTGCTCATAATGATACGACGACTGTTGAACGCCTGAATGATTTTTCAGCCTATACAGATAGAGCGCCACTGACTGTCTCTGCAAGTGCTTCAATGGATGTGGTATTGGAACTGTTTATGAAATTGGGTCTGAGGTACCTTTGTGTCACTAGAAATGGCAAGTACGTTGGCATGATTCACAAAAAGCGCCTCTTGGCTTATTTGAACCAACTTGGATAGAGAATAAATTAGCAGTCACAACACTCTCTGTAAAAAATTGATGACGCGTAATTCCACCAATCAATCACTGTTACATCTCAATAGGCAATCTTCGCATCATTCACGACCTTGTAGAATTCCGTACATGGCGCCACACACTCCGTCAATCCAATCAATCACTTGGCTTCATCCCAACAATGGGAGCACTGCATTCCGGCCATCTCAATCTTGTCCAACTCGCCAGTACATCATGCGATGCCCTAGCCGTCTCCATATTCGTCAATCCAGCTCAATTTGCACCCCATGAAGACCTCAACCACTACCCACGGACCCTCAATTCCGATATTGACAAATTAACGCGTCTATCCATCCAACAACCACTAACTGTCCTCGTGCCTTCCGTCCAAGACATGTATCCAACAGGTATAACAACAGATACGACACAACAACGCGGAACATTTGTACATGTAGAGGGACTAAGTCATCAATTGGAAGGAAGTATTCGACCACATTTCTTTAGGGGTGTAGCAACTGTTGTTTGCAAATTATTGAATATTGTGACGCCTGAACGACTTTATCTTGGACAAAAGGATGCGCAGCAGTGTGTAGTTGTGAGGAGAATGTTGAAGGATTTGTTGATGGATACGGAATTGGTTGTTGGTGAGACTGTAAGGGAAGAGAATGGGTTGGCCATGTCGAGTAGGAATGCGTATTTGAATGAGAAGGTTAAGAGTGAAGCTGGGGTACTTTATGAAGCATTGAAGGGTGCGGAAAGGCTGTATGAGGAGGGTGAGGTAGATTCTACGAGGTTGATTGAGAATGTCAAGGGACATTTAGAGAAGCATGCTGGGTTTATTAGTGGTATAGAGTACATATGTTTGAATGATTCGGTGGATTTGAGTCATGTGGATAGGGTGGATGAGAGGGGGGCGATACTGAGTTTGGCGGTTAGGGTGGGTGAGACTCGTTTGATTGATAATATTCTTCTTGGGTGTAAGTTGTAATAGACGGTTGTCATGTGGTGATGAAGGATGTTGCACAGCCTGCCCATACGCGTAGTGGAGTTGATGGGTTGTTGAGTAGTCTGTTGGGAATGAGTTGCCAGATGTGGAGGTTGTCATGGGTGGTGGTACAGTTACCATGTTCATTCCAACCCCTGGAATAGACTTTACCGTCAGTGGTGGTGATCAAAAGGTGCTCTGATCCACATGCCATGTCATGGATGGTGTCTGGTAGTGTCAGTGTGCTCGAGTGAGTGGGTACAAGGTAGAGATGCGTGAGTTTACCTTGAAGATGAATGGTGTTGTTATCGAGAAGGATGCATATAAAGGACCATCCACAAAAGACTTTGATGGCACGCGTGGAGAGTGGCAAGGGATTGGCTGTACTTTCACCAAGCTGTTTGTGCCGATTGGATCCAAAGGCATAGACGAGTCCATCACGAGTGAGCACGAGACTGTTATCACGGCCACAAGAGGCACTTTTAACATTTTCCAATGGTTCAATGAGGTGTGGAGTCCAGGGAGGATGGAGGTCGACTGGTCTGCCTAATTTACCGTGTCTTGGACAACCCCAACTGTATATGCGACCACTGGTAGTCCAGGCAAGTACATGACGGAGACCTGCAGACATGCCAACAATCACTTCATCAAATGGAAAGGGTACACACATCCATTCCATGACATGAGTGGATTCTGAAGGAGGAAAACCAAGTTGACCATATTTGTTGGAGCCTATGCCAAACAGTGTGCCATCCTTGACCATGAGACTGAAATCCCAACCTGCAGCCACATGCTCCACACCTGTTTCCATCCGTGTAAAGGTCGTGTGGAGTGGATGAAGCGAGGATAGTTGCCCAGTGAGGTAAAGATCACCCAGATTATCCAAAGCAAGCGTATGGTTGCCATTCGATGAAATGTAGCGGATCTCTCCTGGATTGGATACGCGTGCTGGTACAAACACGCCATCCTCTGCAGGCAATCCCAATTGACAAGATGAATTTGCACCAAAATTCCACATGAGCATTTTTATTCCAGTTGCCAAATCGAAATTTCCAATCCATCCTCCACTTTCTTATCTGAATACTCCAACCAAGTAGGAATAAAGGTTGACGTGTACTTGTCTGTACTGCTTCTCACATACTCCAAATACTCTGGTGCACCTGGCCATATCACATTATCTGCACAAATCACTGAACCCTTATGCAAGAGTCCTGAATCTTCAATCACCTTTACATCCCTCACATACAAATCTTTCCAGTGATCAAGAAACACAAAATCCAAGTGTTTGGGTTGAATGAGCAACTGCAATGTGGGGAGTAAGTCCCCAATACTTCCAACCAAGACGGATACATGTCCAATCAGTCCAGCAAACTCAATAAGCGTGGATGCATCCTTTGCAAACTCTCGATTCACTTCAAAGGTGTAGTATTGGATAGTGGAGACACCTTGTTTAAGGAGGTGGTTGGTGAATCGAATGGCACTATATCCCATATAACAGCCCAATTCTACAACAGAAGTAGGACGATGCTCGCTTAAATACTGCTCTACGAGTGGTCCCTTATCATTACCCACGTTCATGAGAAAGTTATTGGACTCGAGGTTGCAAAAGGTGTCAATAGCTTGGATAACAGAATCGGCGTTGCCTTGAGTAGCAGTTGAATAGACGTACTTTAGACATTCCTTGCGTTCTAAGGGGGGAGTTAGAGGGGCTAGGAAGAGAGACATGCTAATCTCTCGCGCATCATCGTCGTCAACTTGAGTGAGAAATTGTTCTTTTGAATTTTGCATAATTGTGAGAATTTTTTCAGAAATGATCCAATATGATGTGCTCACGATGGTGTTGGAATGTGTGGCTCAAGACTGCTCAAAAGGTGCGCTGTTGCAATTAGCAAGTGTATGTAAGGAATGGCACGGCATCATCACTCGGATTTATTGGAGAGAATTACAGTTGAACAAGGACAATCTACCACAACTCCTTGAACACTTTGGTACTCCTCAGACTGAAGGCATCCACCTCTTGCCACCGTCACCACAATGCATCAGAGCATTGTCCTTGTCCTCTAGATGGTTACTGCAGCCCTCTTCCATTCTGACACATTTCTCACCAGAGGTTGCTCAACTGTTGCCGTATTTGACCAACCTCCACAGCATCTCACTGCTCTGCGACATCTCCTTTACGCCTGAGCAACTGAGCAGTTTTCTCACCAGTATGACTACATATGCACCACATGTCTCTGAATTTACCTTGAAACAGTGCAAATTAGGATTTACTGTGCGTGATTACCGCAATTCCATCAATGAATCCTATAGCCTTGTACCCCTCAGATTAAAGGCCTTGGAATACGAGTGCCCAGACCATGCATTCAGATGGCGACCGCAGCCTTCTCTGTTCATGGGTCAACATCACTTGAGAAAACTGCGATTGGTAAATGCATTGAATCCAGCCATCTTTTTGTACCTTGCTGCAACGGAATTTCCTCACATGAAAGCATTGGAATTGGTGGATAGGAACAGGCCTAATTTTTCCAGTGATGTTGCAATGGGAGCAGAGATGAAAGTGTTCCTCAACCAACTCCCCATCAATTACAAGGCTCTACGGCATCTTGTACTCGATCTAGAGAGTTCATGGTACAGATTGGTCATGCCCATGGGTGAATTCTGGACCATCCTATCACAATTACCCTTGCTCAATTCTGTATGTGCCAATTTGAACATTTTAGTATCCACTAGGAGTGAAGATGTCTTGCCAATGGTGCTTGATCATTTAGTGTCGATTGAACTCAAAGGTCATTTCTTTCCCGAAACCACTCTTGCCCTTCCTCCCACTGTCCAGTTTCCAAGGCTCAAGTACTGGAAGGCGCCTCAGGCTTGTTGGTCACTTGAAGACATGGGACGGTTCCTCTTTCATGCACCAAACCTTCAATCCTTTGGTTACCGAGCGATTAAGGATGGTACAAGATTCATCAAAGTTATTGTGTCTCAGCCAAGGCCTCAGTTGAGAGAGTTGTTTATAGAGCAAAGAGCACCACTTTTACCAATGATGGAGGCATCACTGCAACAGATGTGTCCCAATGCAGTCATCCATTTAAATGTGTCTGGCTTTTAGTAAAGTGATATGGTTTCACATCCAGCACTCTTCCTTATTGAACCAATTTGGACATTGGGGGAAGGAAACGTCGTCTGAATCCTGTGTTCATCTACAAAATCATCAGCATGACCAAAGCCACCACTTTTGCCTTTTATACAGCTGCCTTCTTTTTAATATGGACACTGGCAATTACAGGATCACTACCCTTTGAATTGCCACCCAAGATTCAAGACGATCTGCTTCCAGTTGCACGATAATTCTCCCTTTATCCATTGACAATTGTATTAGATACCCTGGACACTTCTCATGTGGTTTGGCTCCTACTCGCTCGGATCCATCGGGTGGAGCCTCATGACCTTTCGTGATTGCGACGACGCTTATATTGAACTCACTCAAGTACACAATTGACCGAATACTCGGCTAATTCACCCCATAGGAAATTGATCAGGCACGCCAAGACCTCTCCAAACGCATCAACCTTCAAGCTGGGCTATAATTGTCCCAATACAATTGCTGACGAATCTTTTTCTCTCATGTCTTGTTCTCCATTACGCGTTTCTCAAGATTTCTCCAATTTATTGAATCAAATCACCACGTTGCTCACCACCTGTACGTGCACCATCTCCCAGTGTTTCACTTGACTGTTTAGATGTGGATGGCGCGGTGCATGCACGTGTGGAATTGAACGAACCTCCTTCCCCACAACAACTTGTTCCACTCCTCAATCTCAGCCTTCCTAACGAGACACCAGAGCAGGTGGATACATTGGAAACGGTACAGCAGCTGCTCAATCACACTCCGTCCACATGGCATCCTGGTTTCCTGGCTAAACTGTACGCTTCGCCTGACCCTCCAGCAGTTGTTGCAGATATCGTGCTTGCTACCATGAATGCCAACGCGCATGTTTGGCAGGTTGCACCCGTGCTGATTGCCATTGAAAAGACTATCTGCAGAGAAATTGCCAAGTTGATTGGATTTGGTGCAAGTGTCCCCCATTCTGACTTGTAAATTTGAGTAGGAAGGTGCAGGAGGGCTTACCAATTCAGGCGGTTCAGCATCCAACTTGCTATCCATGATTACTGCACGCAACATCAAATTCCCTTCCATACGCAAGACTGGATATCGTGCACAACAACAACGACAACCTGTTGCTTTTACCTCCGTTCACTCTCATTACAGTGTGGACAAAGCAGCCATGGTTATTGGTATTGGAAGTGATCATCTGATCAAGATCAAGTGTGACGAATGGGGAAGGATGGATGTGGAGGAACTGGAACGACAGGTCATTGCCAGTCTGGAGGCGGGAAATGCTCCATTTTATGTGAATGCTACTTCTGGCACGACTGTCCTCGTAAACTTCCACACTCATATGACCTTTAACTACTTAGGGTGCATTTGATGATTTAAGGGCCATTGCAACTATTTGTAAAAAGTACGGCATGTGGTTACACGTGGATGCAAGTTGGGGAGGCGCCAATTTATTCTCACCACAACACAAACAAGTTTATCTTGCAGGGATTGATCAAGCAGACTCCGTCACCTTTAACCCTCACAAACTATTTGGATCGCCCATTCTCACCTCGTTTCTCATACTTTCACAAGAACGCAATTTGATTTTAGCCAATTCACTGCATCAAGAGCACCTAACGGCCTATTTATTCCATGAACAGCAGGGTGCATTGTATCAAGGTACCTTTTGGGATATGAGCAAGGCTGGGATTGGTTGTGGACGCCACCCAGACTCTTTTAAATTCTTTTTGTCCTGGAAACATCATGGGTTACAGGGATTGAATCGTATACTGGATCATTCGATTGACATGTCCATGTACCTAAGAGGATTGGTAGAGCAACAACCTCGATTGGAGCTTGTCACCACACGATATGAACAGGAATGGGTCAATGTGTGCTTTTGGTACATTCCAACGTGGTTGGCAGGCAAGGATCAATTGGATGGAGTGACCAGAAAGTTGATTCAAGTAGTCAACTCGAGCGGACAGTTCTTGGTAGGCTCCTATCCCTTCAATTGTGCTCACATGTCTCTGTAGATTGATTTTGCACCATTGCCAGAAGGTGGACCAGTATTCTTTCGCATTCCATGTCATCGTACACTTACTACTGATACGTTAGACAAGTTGATTGCATTGATTGTAAAGGCAGGAGACGCATTAGAAGCGCCACAATAAACTCAAAGTGAGGCCTCAGACAGCGTTTGTCTCCACCTCTCAAAAGTTCCAAGGTATGCAGACTCAAAACATCCATCCATCCATCACACCAACACACCGGTCAACTGCATCCACCATACAGCACGACGCGTCATGATGATTACTTCACATACCACATTATCATGATCACCCATCATCCTTCAATCGCGTTCAATCACCTCCCAATTCCCCCTTTTACAGTAACTCATTCATTCTCTTAGCCATGGGTGCGTACAAGTACGTTGAAGAACTCTACAAGAAGAAGCAATCTGATGTGATGCGCTTTCTCCTTCGCGTTCGCTGCTGGGAATACAGGTATGTACATTAAACATTGTGGCGGTGCATCAGCAGTAGCAGCCATTACCTTGGCGACCATACACAATGGTCCGTCCACCATTTGTATCAATTCGCCTAGGCTAATGCGCATGCGATTCCACATTAATTTGTGCAGGCTGTGCATGCCCATGATATTATTGGCGAATATGTGTATACTAATACTCTGTCTTTTATAGACAGTTGAACGTCATCCACCGTGCTACTCGTCCATCTCGCCCAGATAAGGCTCGTCGTCTTGGATACAAGGCCAAGCAAGGTTACGTCATCTACCGCATTCGTGTTCGTCGTGGAGGTCGTAAGCGCCCAGCTCACAAGGGTATTGTCAACCGTAAGCCAGTTGCTCAAGGTATCAACCAATTGAAATACGCTCGTTCTAGCCGTCATACCGCTGAATTGCGTGTTGGTCGTCGTTGTGGTAACTTGCGTGTCCTCAACTCTTACTGGGTCAATGAGGATGGTACCTACAAGTACTATGAAGTCATTTGTGTGGATCCTTCTCACAATGCCATTCGTCGTGATCCTCGTATCAACTGGATCTGCAATGCTGTTCACAAGCGCCGTGAAGCCCGTGCTCTTACCTCTATTGGTAAGAAGAACCGTGGTATTGGTAAGGGACACAGCTACAACAAGACCATTGGTGGTGGTCGTCGTGCTGGATGGAAGAGACGCAACACTTTGTCTCTCAGAAGATACCGTTAATCTGTGTGTGCGCTTCATAACGTGTTTCTTCTCTCACACACAAAATGATTTTGTCCAATTTCATCAATGGAGTATTTCAACCTCCATCCACTGGTGCTTATATAGACTCGTTGAATCCATCTACTGCACAGGTAATCCCCTCTCTTCCCCTTCATCCTCTCAGTGTTCTCAGGTCCACGCCAGTATCCCTGATTCCAATGCAGATGATGTAGATCAAGCTGTCAAAGCAGCTCAATCAGCTTATCCCACTTGGTCACGCCTTCCACCACCCATACGAGCACGCTACATGAATTCCATTGCTGATGTTGTTGAAGCTCGACTTGATGAGTTTGCTGAAGCAGAATCACGGGACCAAGGTAAACCAGTCTGGTTAGCACGCTCCGTCGATATCCCACGCGTCGTTCGTAACTTTAGGTACTTTGCAACCCTCATTCAAAACGGTATTCCAGATGAAGCACGTCCAACATCAGATGGCCGTGCATTAAGCTACACAACACGCAAAGCAGCAGGTATTGCAGGAATGATTTCTCCATGGAACCTTCCTCTTTACCTCCTTTCCTTCAAGATCGCTCCTTGCATGGCAGCTGGTTCCACATGCATCTGCAAACCAAGTGAGTTCACCAGTATCACTGCTTGGATGCTTTGTCAAGTATTTGAACAAGTTGGCCTGCCACCTGGTGTCGTCAATATGGTATTTGGTAATGGTCCAAGTGCTGGATCTGCTCTCGTATCTCATCCAAATGTCCCCATTTTATCCTTTACTGGTGGTACGGCTACTGGTCAAATTGTTATTCGTGATAGTGCAAAGTACTTTAAACGCTTGTCATTGGAGTTGGGTGGCAAGAATCCCAACATTATTTTTGAAGATGCGGATTTGGATGCTTGTGTTGCTACCACTGTTCGTTCATCCTTTGCCAACCAAGGTGAGATTTGTCTATGTGGGTCACGTATCCTTGTCCATCAGTCCATCTATGATAAATTTGTGAGCAAGTTTGTGGAAGCTGCAAAAGAGTGGAAAGTTGGTCAACCTGATCATCCTGATACTCGAATGGGACCATTGGTGTCAGAGGTGCATACGAACAAGGTACTCAAGTACATTCAGTTGGCTAAAGATACTCCTGGTGCGAGCATTTTACTTGGTGGTGAACGGCTTCATGATCTTGGACCAGGATACTTTGTAGGCCCAACCATCATTACAGGCCTCTCACCTGATCATCCATGCTTCCAAGAAGAAATCTTTGGTCCTGTGGTCACCATCAACACATTTGAAACTGAAGAGGAAGCCATTAAACTTGCCAATTGCGTAGAGTATGGCCTTTCTGCAACCATTTGGACAGAGAACGGGAAGCGACAGCGCCGTGTTGCAAATGAACTTGATGCAGGTACTGTTTGGGTCAACTGCTGGCTTGTTCGTGATCTCCACATGCCTTTTGGCGGTATCAAGGCCAGTGGAATGGGCATGGAAGGTGGACTTCACTCTATCGACTTTTACAGTAACATCAAAACCATTTGCCTTTCCAACTAAAGCACGCATTTACTACTACTACAACTAAAATGAAGAACTTCCACTACCCACTTCAAGTAATTTGAGAACCAATCCACCATACCCTCCCATATCCACCAACTTTTTAAACTCATCTCTTTCCTTCAACCTTCCCATGTTCTCCCTCAACAATGGCGTCAAAGTCTCCTTGAGTACCTCATCATCATGATCCCATGCCAACTTTGCCATTTCTACTAAATTATCCAAAGTAACATTTGAAGCCAATCGTGCAGCCAACAAACTCTTCAACTTGTCCAATCCATACAAATCAGCAGCAGTATACAAGGCCATATTGATGTCTTGTGGTGCATCCACGTACCCAACATACAAATAATCCACAATAGCCTTCATAACCTCCACCTTTTCAGGAATGGTGATGCGAGCCTGTACATTGGCTTGGGCTTGCTCCAATAATCCCGCAAAGTACTCGCTTCGTGCAGCCAATACAACTGCATGAGCCTCCAATTCACCACCATCCAACATGAGCAACACGTCACACAATTTCCCCTCTTGCTTGAGTTGCATAAACTCATCTGTAAACATTCTACCTTCCAATCCATACACCATGGCTTGACAAACAACCAATCCATCCTTCTTTACAAACTCATCAGCCTTCAATGCCTCCATTGTAATAAGATTATCAAATCCCCAACTCTTACGCGCCATGAATGCTCTCTTGAACTCCTTGCTCGTCAATTCATCTCCATTAGAGTTGAGGAGAGTGAATTCAGCATGAACGGGAGAACATCGTTGCCCTGACCTTGGAAACCCATCAGCTTCATAATGTAAGAAAACAGAGTAACCCTCATCTGTCACGGTATGAGAAAGTTGCCATTGATGGACTGGACATCCAAACGGAGCAGAATGAAAGATGGAACGGCCTGAACAGAGATGCATGCGAGCAAGGAGTTGTTCTGACCTGAAAAAGGGAGAAAAGAGACAGACACACCTATCTGTAAATGCTGGACCGTCAATGGAGACTTGATAAGTTGTGGAAATGCGAGTTCCTTGTTTGGCCATAATGTGGGGGATATTAAAAAAAAAGTGTGAGGTTTGGAATGAAAATTTTTAGGGATGAAATTCGAAAAAAAAAACTTTTTGGATATGGTTGTCACTCAAGAACTGATTGGAAATGTATTGGTTGTACAATTGAATCGCCCTTCTAAATTAAATGCATTTAATGCAGAAATGTGGCAAGGTATTAAATCCACATTTGATGAAGCATCTGCTCGTACGGATATTGGTGCAATCGTCCTATCTGCAAACGGAAGATTGTTTACAGCAGGAATTGATCTTGCTTCCCTTGACTTTCCCAAGCATGAAGATCCAGCTCGTCAATCCCTTCACATGTACACGTACATTAAATGGCTTCAATCATGCATGACTGCAGTTGAAAAGTGTAGGTGGCCTGTTATTGCAGCAATTCATGGTGCTTGTATTGGTGCTGGTGTGGACCTCGTCACTGCATGTGATATACGTTTATGTACAAAGGATACAAAGTTCACTGTCAAGGAAGTGGATATTGGACTTGCTGCTGATGTAGGTACGTTGCAGAGGTTACCTAAAGTTGTTCATTCAGAAAGTTGGGTACGGGACGTTTGTCTGACTGCAAGATGGTTTGATGCTCAAGAAGCACTTCAAGTGGGATTGGTGAGTCGTGTAGTTGAGGATAGGGATCAGGTGATCAAGGCTGCTTTGGAAATGGCTCAATTGGTTGCAGGTAAATCACCAGTCGCTGTGGTTGGTACCAAACACATTTTGAATCATGCAAGGGATCATAGTGTGGATGAGAGTTTAGATTATGTTGCTACGTGGAATGCTGCCATGTTGAATACTGAGGATTTGAGTGTTGCTGTTGGTGCCGCTATGCAAAAGGGATCCAAACCAGTTTTCAGTAAACTTTAATCTTACATTCTAGAAACGCCTCTCAAAGGTCCTCCACTCACCACATTACCATAAATAACACTTAGACAAATGCCAAGGATGATCCTCGTGTCCCTTGGATCAATGATCCCATCATCCAAACACCTACTTGATGTGTAATAAACGTCACTTTGTTCCTCTACTAAACTTGTAAATAATCCCTTTTGCATTTGAGCTTGTTCTTCGTCAATTGTCCTATTGGCACGCTGAGCAGCTTCTCTCATGACAATATCCATCACACCAGTCAGTTGTTCGGCTCCCATGACACTACATCGACTATTTGGCCATGAAAAGAGGAAGCGAGGATGATAAGCCCGTCCATTCATTGCGTAATTCCCTGCGCCATAAGCTGCACCAGTCACAATGGTGATGGTTGGGAGTGGAGTATTGGAAACTGCATTGATGAAACGTGCACCTGCCTTGATGATACCTTCTTCCTCATACTTTTTACCAACCATGAACCCTGTAATGTTTTGCAAGTAAACCAATGGTGTGTTTTTGAGATTACACAATTCAATAAATTGCGTGGCCTTGTTGGCTTCTTGAGGAAAAATGACATTGTTGTTACCAAGGATGCCAACTTGAGTGCCAAAGACTGTAGCCCATCCACATACCATGTTGGCGCCATAAAGTGGTTTGAATTCAAGGAAACGTGATCCATCTACAATGCGAGCAATCACTTGACGACAATCGTATGGAACTCTAATGTTTGTTGGTACAACACCCAGCAACTCTTGCACAGGATAAAGAGGTTCTTGTGCGTACAAAGTTGAGGGAAGGTGTCCCTTTTTGCTCCAATTCAAACTTGCAATCCAGTGCCGTGCTTGCAACAACGCATCCTTCTCATCCACAGCCAATTGATCCGACACACCAGACACACGACTATGCATATCAGCACCACCAAGTGATTCTGCATCCGTCACTTCCCCAGTTGCCATTTTAACTAAAGGTGGACCACCAAGGAACACTTGTGCTTGATTCTTGACCATAATGATATAATCAGACATACCAGGGCCATAAGCACCACCAGCCGTACTTGATCCAAATACCACGCTGCACGTTGGAATACCTGCCTTTGATAGTCGTGCCATGTTCCTAAATGTACCACCACCCTCATGAAACACTTGTGCTTGTTGTCGAAGGTTGGCACCTGCAGTCTGCACCAATGAAACCACAGGAAGACGATTCTCTGACACAATATCATGGATACGTAGGGACTTTTTAACACTTACTGCATTGATGGCACCTCCATCCAACGTGGGAACATTGGCAGTAATAAGACATTCTGTGCCACATACAAGGCCAATGCCAGCAACGATACTCGCACCAGTCGTACAACCCTCTTGATCCCATCCTGCGAGTGGTAAGAGCTCTAGAAAGGGAGAATCTGGGTCAAGGAGGAGGTGTATGCGATCTCTGGCCAACAACATGCCTCGTTTGAGGTGACGTGCAACATGTGACGATTTACCCTGAACCATGGCTTCCTCAAGGCGTTCATTCAAGGTGGAAAGGAGCTCTGTCCACTGCTCCACATTGTCCTTGTACTCTTGAGACTGTGGATTGATTTGGGATGGAATGATGGGTAAATCCATCTTTTTTGTATCAAGATGAATTTCTCCGTGGTTGACGGCGTTTGCACACTCACTCTCAACCATCCCAAACGTGCCAATGCGCTCTCCATGCCCCTCATCTCTCAATTCATCACGCACCTCACCACATGTGCAACAGATGACTCCATCTACGCTGTTGTGATTACAGGAACAGGCAATTACTTTTGTTCAGGAATGGACCTTGTTGGCGCCTCTTCCTCAAGTCCAGATGAAGCATTTGACCAAGCTAAAGGATTCTTTGAACTCTTGTACAACTTTCCCAAGCCCCTCATTGCACGCATGAACGGTCCTGCACTTGGTGGTGGCGTTGGACTACTCTTTGCTTGTGATATCCGCGTTGCCATGCCCAACTGCTACATTCAACTCTCTGAAGTCAAACACGGACTCGTACCTGCACTAATTAGCAAGTACATTGTACCAGAGATTGGTAAGGCACGTGCAGCAGAGTGGATGTTGTGTGGAGAACGCATACATGCAAAGGATCTCCTTCATCATGGTGTTTTACATGCAGTAGAGGATGATGTGGACAAGGGCGTGGCTACTTACCTCAATAGATTGAGTACAAGTGCTCCTGGTGCCATGAAATCCATCAAGAACCTCATTAGAAGTATGGATGGAGTACGAGATCCTACTGTGGATGCTGTCATCAAGTCCACCTTTTTAGACATGTTTGCTAGTGAAGAGGCCATCCATGGCATGATGCAATTCAGGCAAAAGAAGAAAGTGAACTGGCGTACCTTTACAAAAAGCAAGCTGTAAACAGGCTGACTGGTTGTGTTACAGCAGTGATGGCCATTCCAGTAACAGAAACGGCAATGTTCACTTGGTGACCATTGAACAAGAGAGCTTCCTGGATAAAAACGCTGTCCTACATGTAATCTGTAAGCAAAAATTGTTTCAATGGAGAGAGATTTTTGCGTTGCACTTCCAACATGTCAACCCACCTTGAACAAAAGACAACACTTGGTCGTAGCGCTTGACCCTCCACAATACCATTATGGTTCGCTTGTCAGTTGTCACGGTGTAAAGTGTCTCAACGGTGTATTAGGCAGTATATTGGACACACGGCATTTGATTGGCTGGGCCAAACTAGATTAAAAACTCTGGAGTCGAACCACCGCAAAAAATAGATTGACTGCTCTTTTTCCACAATCTTTTGTACCCCTACATACATCCCCTAAATCTAAATCTGTACTTTTTTACTATTAATAATCCTCTACATGGTTGCTCTTCGTGTCCTCGCTCTCGCACTCTTGGCCGGTGCTGCTACAGCCACCCAACATAAGCACAAGCAAGTTATCGGTTGGCTTTATGGTAATTTCAGTCACGGTTATGACATTGCAGTCTTGCGTCAAATCCCACCTGGTATCTTCCACTCCTCTGCTGGTGGTTCCATCCTTCCTCTTGGTACCTACGATAATCTCGATGAAACCATCGACTACTTTTATGGCCAATCCGCTCCTTTTGGCCCAGTAAACCTTCCTCCTACCCAGTATGTCATCCGTAACTACGTAGAAGAAGGTAACATGGTCGCCGCTACCGTTGATGTGACCATCAATGGTCCAGGTAATGCCATTGGTGACTCCCCTCAGTCACATTACTTTACCCTCTCTGGTTTCTATGAATTTACCAGCAGTAAAAAGTCTGCCACAATCAAGCGCTACAACCTTGTTGTTCCCCGTGGTATTGAGTACTACCGTGCCATGTACCCAACCAGCTGGGGTAACTTGCCTGTACCTACCACCACTTATCAAGACTATATCAAGAACACCATTTGCGCTCGTCACAATACTTATTGCACCAAGACTAACTCTGCTGGCCAACAGCCTGACAGGCAATTTGCTACTACCGCAGAATGTCGTACATTCTTGGACTCTATTCCATTTGGTGTCCCTGAACAAGTTACTGATAACACGGTCATGTGTCGCTGGGTCCACTCTGCCAATGCTGCTGCTCGTGCTGTCCATTGCCCTCATATTGGTATTACTGGTGGTCCATTCTGCAAGTATCACCCATATGATGATTTCTACAACTTGCCAACATCTGCACCCATGTACGCCACCGGCAATAATGGTGGTGGTCCCATGAACAGCATTGCAGGTGGTGAAGAAAGTCTTGATGAATGGCTCGACCCAACTGCTTAAGAAAGCGTCAATGAAAGCACTAACGAGGATGGTTAATTACAACACCTAGATAAAGTTCTTTTTTCAAATGTAAACAAAAAGACGGAGAAATCCCAAAATCTTCTTTATGAAAAAATCCGTTCGTATCGCCTGTTACTCTGCCTTTTGGGGTGATTCCATCACTGCTGCTCATCAGCTCATCAATGCATCACCACCTCTTGATTATGTGGTTGCCGATTACCTCGCTGAAGTTACTATGGGATTACTTGCACGCAGACAATTAGCTGGATCAAGTGCATATATTGCAGAATTTGTGGATTTTGTATGGAAACCATTAGGTAAAAAGGCCATAGATAACAAGACGGTCATCATTACGAATGCAGGTGGTTTGGATCCTGTTGGATGTAAGGAAGCGATTGAACAGGCATCCTTGGATATGGGGTTGGAAGGTGTCAAAGTTGCTGCCGTTTATGGTGATGACTTGTTGTCCAACTATGAAGCATTACATGACTCGTTGGTCAACTTTACGCATACGGGCGACTCTGACGTATCCATGGATGGTGTGTGCCCACCAAAGGACAAAAAAGTGTTGTCATTCAATGCCTACACGGGTGCTGTGGGAATCGCTCAAGCTGTGGCTTCAGGTGCTCATGTGATTGTATGTGGTCGTTGTGTGGATTCTGCCTTGGTAGTGGGGCCTTTGATGCACGAGTTCAAGTGGAATCCAGCACAGGATTATGATTTGATGGCTTGTGCTTCCCTTGCAGGCCATATTATTGAGTGTGGATGTCAGGCCACTGGTGGAAATTTCACAGATTGGAGAGATTCGTGTGGTTCTCCTCATGGTGGTTGGGCTAATATGGGTTATCCCATCATTGAATTCTTTGGTGATGGAACATTTCATGTGACCAAAGTAAAGGGAACAGGTGGATTGGTGACACGGGCTACTGTAGGCGAACAAATGGTCTATGAAGTACTTGATCCTGGCATGTATATATTACCTGATGTGATTGTGGATATGAGACAAGTGGTGTTGCAACAAATTGAGGAGAACGTGGTACGCGTGCATGGATGCAAAGGACGTCAGCCTACAGAATACCTTAAAGTGAGTGGAGTTTATGTGGATGGGTACAAGATGAGTGCAGAATTGATGATTGGTGGCGTTGAGGCACGCGAGAAGGCACGTGCAGTTGCTGATGCCATATTGAAGCGTTCTCAAGGCATGATGACACGTATGGGATTGAAGGGGTTCAGAGAGACACGTGTGGAAGTGCTGGGGTCAGAAGAGACTTATGGACCACATTCAAAGGCAAGAGATGCACGTGAAGTGGTGTTGAGGATCACTGTAACGCATGATGAGAAGCAAGCCATGAGGATATTTGGAATGGAATTGGCACCATCAGCCACATGCATGGCACCTGGAATCACTGGTTCAGGTGGAGGAAGACCACGTCCACAACCTCAATTGGTACACTTTTCTGTACTTGTTCCAAGGCAACTGGTGACCACGCAAGTACTTGTTGGTAAGGATACAGTGCAACATGTACGTTATGATACGGTCCCTACGTGCAAGGATGCCTCACCACCACCCATCTTGGCTATGGATCATCGTCCACATGATGCGGATACACCAACCATTACAGTTCCATTGATTAGACTTGCATGGGGCAGAAGTGGCGACAAGGGTGATGCATCCAACATTGGCATTATTGCGAGGGATCCCAAGTACTTTTACCACATCAAGCAACAAGTCACAGTCAAGGCAGTCAAGGCATACATGGAACATTTGTGCAAGGGGAGTGTGTATCGTTATGAGCTACCAGGGATTCATGCCATCAACTTTGTACTCACAAAATCACTTGGTGGCGGTGGCCTGTCCTCCCTCAACATTGACAGGCAAGGTAAAACGTATGCTCAAATGCTGTTGACTATGCCCATAAGTGTTTCCTCAACCTGGTTTGCCAAACTTTAATGGAAACGCTTGATGATCCACATAAACTGGTTGCTGCTGTAGCCATTCTGGTGCATTTCGGCCACTACCACGGCAAAAACTGTGACCAGAATCCTGTCTACAACATCATACGATTGGCTGAGGGGAACTTGATTAAAAATTTTAGTGAAAACCCACTAAAAAGAATTCCACAGCCATCTCTTTTTTTCCACCATTTTTGCACCTTGCACATACAATTGTAATCCCCTAAATCTGTACTTTTTTACTATTAATAATCCTCTACATGGTTGCTCTTCGTGTCCTCGCTCTCGCACTCTTGGCCGGTGCTGCTACAGCCACCCAACATAAGCACAAGCAAGTTATCGGTTGGCTTTATGGTAATTTCAGTCACGGCTATGACATTGCAGTCTTGCGCCAAATCCCACCTGGTATCTTTCACTCTTCTGTTGGTGGTTCCATCGTTCCTCTTGGTACTTATGATTCCTTGGACGAAACCATTGACTACTTTTATGGTCAGACTGCACCTTTTGGCCCAGTGAACCTTCCTCCTACTCCATATGTCATCCGTAACTACGTAGAAGAAGGCAACATGGTTTCCGCTACCGTTGACTTGACCATCAGTTCCCCTGGTAACGCCGCTGGTGATCCTCCTCAAACTCACTTCTTTACTCTTGTGGGTTTCTATGAGTTTACCAGCAGTAAAAAGTCTGCCACAATCAAGCGCTACAACCTTGTTGTTCCCCGTGGTATTGAGTATTACCGTGCAATGTATCCAGTCAGCTGGGGTAACTTGCCTGAACCAAGTGCCGCTTACAAGAACTATGTCAAGAACACCATTTGCGCTCGCCACAACTCTTTCTGCACCAAGACTAACTCTGCTGGCCAACAACCTGACAGGCAATTCGCTAGCACCGCAGATTGTCTTGCTTTCTTGGACTCTATTCCATTTGGAACACCTGAAATGTCAACTGATAACTCTGTCATGTGCCGATGGATCCATTCTGCTAATACTGCTGCTCGTGCTGTCCATTGCCCTCATATTGGTATTACTGGTGGTCCATTCTGCAAGTATCACCCATATGATGATTTCTACAACTTGCCAACATCTGCACCCATGTACGCCTCTAATGGTCACCATGGTGGTCATTTCAACAGCATTGCAGGTGGTATTGAGAGTCTTGACGAATGGCTTGATCCAAGCGCTTAAGAGGATATTGAATTGCAACAACTAGATAAAAATGTTTTTTCCATTTAATCAAGGCACGTCACCATCACAACACGACAATCAGGTCCAGTCTCCTCCTGTAAACACTGCTCACTACTTGCAAACTTTGCAAAAACACTTCCAGTCTTTTGTTGTCCTGCAATCGCTCCATCCTGCTGTGCCCTACACACATCACCACTTGCTGAACTTGGGAACATTTGTTTGAATGCAGCATTTGCAACAGCCCGTGAAGCAAATTTCGTGTTTTGAAACCAGAATGCAGCACCAGGTTGCTTATCTTGTAATTCTTTTTGAACAACTTGCACGAGTTGCTGTGGAGTTCTCATCCAATCCTCCGCCTTGACACATTGCACGCGTGTGTACTTGCACGTATTGCGACGAATGAGTCCAGCAGCACGTGGAACACCAATGTGGATAGTTTTACGTCCTGGTACCAATTCTGCCATACATCCAACAGGAGTAGAAAAGATGGCTTCCACTTGATTATCCTTGCAACGACCTTCTGGCACGTTATTCCATTGCATAAAGGCACGATTGACGATATCTGTGATTGCATAAACTGGACGGTGACTGGGATCTTCTTTGGCCGCATTAAAGTTGGAATGGATGCGTTTGATGAGGTTGATGAGGGCAGGTACGCTGGTTGCATCCAGTCCATTGACAGGTGCTGATGAAGGTTTGGATGGTGATGGGAAGTTTGGAGATCCACTCAATCTCGCTGCGGCTGCAGCTGCTTGTTCTGGAGTACGAGTTTGTAATGGGAATGCTGATCCTTGGAATTGTTGGGGTTCTCTGGTCGCCTGGACCACAAGGACAAGGGGTAGGATGAAAACAATCAATCTCATCAAAATTAACAAAAAGATAAAGGTGGAATGAACACGTGTCACATTTTTGCTCATCCACCCAACTCGTCAGGATGGAGCGATGAGGTTTACATAAAAGGCGCGGATAGAGCCAATATCAATGTACCGACGTCTGGGTACCACTGTTCTTTTAACAAAAAAAATCAGAGTTGATCTCTCTCATCATCATCATCCCACACAAAATGGTCCATCTCACTTTATCCGCCCTTTTAATTTCCACCATCCTTTTGCCCTTTACGGCATCTCTACCACAAGTCACTGCTGCCCGCTCTGACGCACCTGTCACAGGTTCCAATCCACTCGCAACTCGCACACCCTACAAATTAGCAGACACCAGCAATGGACTGGACGCTGATTCCGCACCTCAACTTCAAACTTTGATTGAAAAAATCCTAGCTGATACCAAGGCGAATGCCAAGAACAACCGTCCACTCTATGCACCAAAAGACATTGTCAATAAGGCTTATCAAACCTATAATGATGAAAGGGAAAAGCTCACTGAACCATGCAAAGACAAACAACATCAAGCCGTCTTTTCATCACCTAAAAAGTGTCTGGGTGGTGAACTTAAACCTGGTACAAAGTATCCATATGTCGGAGTTCCCCGTGTCCCTTATTCCCTCAATTTGAGACGTCGCAATACTGAACCTGTTGCTGTATGTGTATCTACAATCGTTTATTGTGTGGAACCCAGTGAATTTGGTGCTACGGTGGATGAACTGATTTCCCGTATCAACCAAGAAAAGACCAATTTGAATGGTAAACCAAAGGGTGCTTATGGCAATGGAGCAGTTCCTGTGCAGTACAAGGTATTTGGTACGCCTCAAAATGTAAATAAGGCATGGAGACAAATGTATCCAGAGTTGGCAGGTACGGTTGGTAGTGGTGATGTATGTAAACTTGAAACTGGCAAAAAGGATGATGGAATGCTTAGTAAGCATGCCAAGTTTTTAATTGATGCCAAGTGTACAGGTGCAGATTGTAAGGCTGTTACGGTGGAATGTTTGGGCTAATTGTGATGATGATGGAGAGTGTCTGTAGTAAATGCTGGTCATTTGGAATACAGATGCTTTCAAGGGGAAGGGTCGACTGACGTTTTTTTCTTCTTTCTCTTAAAAATGTGCCGTGAACAATATTGTGCTCGCCTTGGTTGTGCTAACCTCAAGAATGCTCCTCATTCTTACTGTTCTCGTGCTTGTGCCCTCTATGCTGAGAATGCACAGTTGTTGGTCAAGGAGTTGACTGGGAAAGACGGGAATGTTTGTCTCCATCCTTGGTGCAAGAAGATTGCTATGAAGGGCATGTCCAACCATGCACCATTTTGCAGTACTAGTTGTGCTAATGGCTTCATGCAAGGAGCTCAAAAGATGCGTGCTCAATTGCTTTGAATACACTTGCTAATCTTGCTACATTTATCAGTCTTGATGTTTAGGATGACAACAGTTTAGCATCACACGAGCTACAGGTCCCATGCAAATCAATCCACACCAAGCGACGCACTTGTCAACAGTCTTTAAAAAGGGATTTCTAGAAGGTGTAGGGATGGCTTGTGCCACTGATTCTGCTTGGATTGAGGCCTGTGAGTGAACTGGATTCCTTGTTAACCCAATCTCATTCATGTCAAGTTCAAATGCATGGAGTACACGGAGTGAAGGCCTTGGCTCTCTTACTCTTGACTAGACATGCATGACGTCACATTAGTAAGGTTAGTTGCCCTTGTAAGAGGTTGACTTGGTTGTAGCTCTTCAATAGAAACGTTTTCCATCACTAGACGTGCCTATAAAGGTGCTGAGTGGCGCATATAGTGGTGCATATATACCCTCACGGCCCTAG
This sequence comes from Acaulopage tetraceros, assembly GCA_004114255.1. NCBI lineage: Eukaryota > Fungi > Zoopagomycota > Zoopagomycetes > Zoopagales > Zoopagaceae > Acaulopage > Acaulopage tetraceros. Next base: position 102,609 of record QZWU01000003.1, read on the forward strand.
CTTGTCTATTTTGGTCTGGAAGTAGTGTCATGCCAGACAATAAACGATCTCTACTCTTGCTAGGTGTCATGGGACTCCTCGTAATTTCTACAGAGCGCATGGATCCCTCCTACTTGGTCAGTGGGATGAATGGAAGGAGTGACACCTGTGCAGTGTGAAATGACGCATCATCTGATTCCATCTTTCTCAAACCACCTATACAACTGAAACGAGGTAAAAGAAGACGCATATACGGGTAGGGCGTTCCTTACTGATCCTCCCAAACGTGCTGGTTTGCTCTGGTGGCGTCTCTTGAAGCATGAGTGATGTGACTGCTAAAAATTCTTTTTCCAATTGAAAAAAAACTTGCAAGATGGTTCCAAAGAGCACGTTCATCTTAATGGACGCGTTATAACATCCTCTAGAAAACAAAAGCAAGCGCATCTCAACATCCCATCGCGCCAAGGTCACGAAAAGAGCCAATGAAAAACATCGCAAGGAACGACGTGATGCTAAAAAGAATCCTCAAGCTAAACGCAAGTACCATCACTCCACTACCTCTAATCCTCACCATAGGCAAGAAGAAGGACCCAGGAATTCCTAATCTTTTTCCTTACAAGGAAGAATTACTTCAAGAAGCACAAAATTCTAAAATACGCCTTGCAGAAGATCGTGAACGCCAACGTCTTGCCCATCAACAAGCGCGACAAAAGAGCCGTACTTCCCTCACTGATATGGTAAACTCAGCAGAACGGCGTGCACGTGAATTCAATGCCATGGATACACCAATGAATGAAGATGGTACGCGTAATTGGCAAGAAGCAGCACTCATGAACCGTGACAATTCGCGTCGTGCTTATTACAGAGAATTTAGAAAAGTAGTAGAAGTTGCTGATGTCATTATTGAAGTACTGGATGCACGTGATCCTCTTGGATGTCGAGCCAAGCACATTGAACGTTATGTGTTGGATAGTGGAACCAACAAACGCATCATTCTACTCCTCAACAAGATTGATTTGGTACCTAAAGATGTAGTGGAACAGTGGCTCAAGTATTTGAGACAAGAGTTTCCTACAGTTGCATTCAAGGCATCCACACAGGCTCAACGTTCCAATTTAGGACATTCTCATGCTTCTAATGCTAGTATGGCTAGTTCTGATGCTGCTCTTTCTGGTACATCACAGTGCGTTGGTGCAGATCCATTATTGCAGTTACTCAAGAATTACTCTCGTAATGCTAATTTGAAAACCAGTCTTCGTGTTGGTATTATTGGGTATCCAAATGTGGGAAAGAGTTCAGTCATCAACAGTTTGAAGCGTGCCCGTGTATGCCAAGTTGGATCCACGCCTGGTGTTACCAAAGTCATTGGAGAAGTTGTTCTTGATAAGAATTTAAGATTGTTGGATTGTCCTGGAATTGTGTTTGGCCAATTACAAGATGAGCGTGAAATGATGCTTCGTAATTGTATCAAGGTGGAATTACTTGAAGATCCCATTGCACCTGTCGAATTGGTGGTGGAGAGATGTGGACAGGACAATTTGATGTTGTTGTATACGGTACCAAGGTTTGAGAATGCTCGCGAATTCCTCGTTCATTTGGCCAAGAATCGTGGCAAGTTAAAGAAGGGAGGTGTTCCTGATTTGGAGGCTGCTGCAAGACAAGTGTTGACAGATTGGAATACGGGCAAGATTCCATATTATACACTTCCACCTGTACAATCTCTACAACCCAAGACATCTGCACAAGTTGTGAGTACATGGGCACAAGAGTTCCAGTTGAGTGATGTGTTGGACTCTGAAGGTTTGATTTTGGATACTGCGACCAGTAGGAGCAATGCACGTGCCGTTGTGTTTACAGGAAAGGAGTTGATGGAAGAAGATGTGGAATTTGATGTAGATGAGGATGACGATGTGAGCATGATGGATGAAGAGGATGATTACAGTGACGAGGAAGAGGATGCCATGAGTGAAGATGATGATGATGATGATCAAGTGCCAACTTTGGTCAAGGTGGGTAAAGTCAAGCAAAAGGGTCAGACAGTTGAAAAGAAGGAAACCATGTTTACAGACGCAGAAATGGCCCTCAACCCACGCCTTAACCAACGCAAACAACAAAAGAAAAAGATCAAGGCTACCACCAACGAAGATTATGACTTTGGTGAATACTTTGAACAAGATCTTCCACAAGATGACAGTGATGATGACCTTTAACTCATCCAAAACTCTGGAATGCGCAATGTCTTCAATAAATTTTGATCCACAGCACCATAAATCCATTCTTTGACCACAGATGCAGGTGGACAACGAAGTCTGTTCCATGCAAATCCACACATTGGTCGGAATCCATGAGCACCAAATGGAAGAATCTCCAATTCAATGGAGGTCAATGCGCTCTTTGCACGCAATGTACAGGGCTCTTGTTCCACTCCAAACAGTGTCATGAGCATATCGTGTCCTGGTCGCACTATCCCAACTGCCAAGCTAGTCAACACGCCATTAAACACCAATCCATCCCTAATCTCTTGCCATACATCTAATGGAAGTGTAATGCATCCTGTCAAGGCCAGTCGTTTGAGTCGTGGCTGTGCTTTGACTAACCGCATTAATGCATCTTCACAGTCATCAGCGCGATAATTCACCAATTCCAATGCTTGTAATTTAGGACAGGATTCAACAAGGTTGACCCAGTTGATTTTACCTTGAGTAAGGATGGCTTCCTTTGGTCCACTGAGTGGAATAAAGTCCACATGTAAAAAGTGGAGGTTGGGAAACTGTGAGGCTACCCATGCTACTTTGTACCGATCAGTCACTAACCTGGCATGCATAGATGCTTTGATGTCTTCATGGAGTGATACGTGACGAACGTGGGTTGCATAGGAAGGCTGTGCTGCAATACTCTTTTTCAACAGGATAAAAGTACGTTCCTTTGTGATTGTGATGGTACGGTACATTAGTGGTACACTTGCCTCTTTCCACTCATGGGACACTTGGGCACAATTGATCAAATCAGAGGCTGGCAACTGCTGGAAAATGTTGTTTTGGATTTCTGGTGGAATGTACATTGAATATCACGTGATCCACTCTCCTTTCCAATTCGCTCCAGAGTCCATTCGCTCCACAATGGCCTTCAACCATCAAGCGGGCAACTCGTTGATCCTTTTCCTCTTCCTCCTCCTCACTTCCCTGTATTTCCTTTTCACTGTGGTTCAACTATCGTCCATGCCAGCCACCCATGGTGGTGGTGAGTTGACTGAACCACCATCTCGAGAGATCAAAGTGCAGATTGTGTCCTCACAGGTCAACATTACCATTAATAACACGCCACGTCCACCCGTATCCATCCTGGATGTGGATTCACCAGATCGTCTGGTTCGATTGCTCACTGATTTGCACCATTCCAAAAAGTCCCATCATGACCATGATCGACCTGTATATGCACCCACAAATGTAGTCAATGATGCTTACAGGCAGTACACTGGTCGTGAAGACATCACCATTTGTAAGGATACAATTCGTGAAGCAATCTTTGCAACTCCAGTCAACTGCATGAAAGTTCTTGACCCACATGACCTTCCTGAAAGTATTGGCATTGACCGTCCAACCACAAAGATCATGAAGCGTTCATTGGATGGCACTGCACACTGTGTTTACACCCGTGTACTCTGCGTTGATCCATACGCTTTGCATCAAACTCCAAGTGAATTGATTTCACGCATTCAGGCGCAGTTTCATGATAAGCGTCGTACATTCTTTTGGTACGCTGACAAGATCTTTGGGATGCCAGAGACTGTTAATAAGGCATGGAAAGCCATGTATCCCAGTGCTGCCAAATACACGCATGGAGATGTGTGTAAAAAGCAGGATGGTGTGGTTGATTCCAATGATGGAAGTTTATTGGCTGCGTTTCCAGAAAAGGAAAGCTGCTTGAATAGCAAGTTCAACAATTGTCACACTGTACATGTCGAGTGCCTCGAATAAACTGTGACTTGGGGTTTTTTTTTCGCAATTGATGATGATTCGACCGTTTCATTATTTAGTTTCGGTTCATTGTAGACCCAAAGTGCCATTCAAACTCACCAAACCACTCAAATTAATTGCATCCACGTACGATTCATCCCAAGTATCACAATCGCCCACCCCATCACTCCTGAACGCAGGAGAAGATGCTTACTTTTATCGCGTCACCCACAACCACCTTGCACTAGGCGTAGCTGATGGCGTTGGTGGATGGATAGAAGCACGCAACATTACTCTTCTTTTGGTAATCTAACGTCGCCTGTAGCAAGGTATCGATCCTTCCCTCTTTTCACGCGCTCTCATGCATACAGCTGACCAACACGTCACTTTTCACCAACAACAGGACCACCTCTCTGCACTAGACATATTGGAAAAGGCCTACAAATCTGTGGTGGATGACACGAGTGTAACTGCAGGAAGTAGTACAGCCTGCATCCTCACATTGTGCAGACGTACAGGACGCCTCTCATCCATCAACCTCGGAGATTCAACCTATGCACTATGTCGTGACTATGCATTACACCACCAATCACCCACCCAACAACATTACTTTAATTGTCCATTCCAATTATCAGTTGTACCACCACCATACAAACGAACACATAATTCAGATTTACCAAAGAGTGGAATAGTTGAAGAATGGTCTTTGCATGATCAGGATTTAATTGTGGTGGCAACAGATGGGTTCTGGGATAATGTTTATACGGATGAAATGTTGAAGAGTATTGAAGAGTATTATTGGGATGTAAAGAAACATGGAGAGGATCAGGGTGAATTGTTGTGGGATTTAGGGGAACGTCTGGTGAATATGGCGACACTATTGGCAAGGGATCCCAAGAGGATTAGTCCATGGGCTCAGTCTGCACGGGATAACAAGGTTGGGAATGTTATGGGTGGCAAAGTGGATGATGTGACGCTCATGTTGGTACAGGTCAACAAGGGGCAAGAAGGCTATGCTGTGCCCATATAGAAGGCTACGCTGCTGTGTCTAGAGACTTGTGCCCAAGAGAGAGAGAGAGAGAGTCTTGTAAAACTTTTTTTTTCGCTTCAACTTGCTCAGAAAGATGCCTCCACTCAGATTGGAACACGTTGCAAAATGCTCCACTACAAAAGCACGCGTCTCCAAAATGCACCTTGTCAATTTCACTGCTGATTTACCAATGTTCATGCCAGTTGGCACTCAGGGCACAATGAAGGGATTATCATCACGCCAATTAGTTGATCTAGATTGCCACGTCATCTTGGCCAACACATACCACATGGGCCTACGACCAGGCCAACAACTCCTACAAAATGTAGGTGGCCTTAAACGCTTGATGAATTGGAATCGTGGTATGCTCACAGACAGCGGTGGTTTCCAAATGGTCTCTTTACAAAAACTATCAACCTTGAATGAACATGGCGTGGAATTCGCTTCACCCCATGATGGATCACTTATGATGCTCACACCTGAAAAATCAATCGAATTACAAAATGCAATTGGTGCAGATATCATCATGCAATTGGACGATGTTGTTTCACCACTTGCTTCATATGAAAGGATCAAGGAGGCCATGTACAGGTCAATTCGATGGTTGGATAGGTGTATTGCAGCCCACAAAAACACAGAGAACCAGAATTTGTTTCCTATTGTGCAGGGTGGATTGTATCCTGAATTACGAATGGAATGTATTGAAGAAATGGTAAAACGTGATCAACCTGGTTATGCAATTGGTGGATTATCAGGTGGTGAAGAAAAGGGTAAATTTTGGCGGATTATCAGTGCATGCACGGATGCATTGCCAAAAGACAAGCCTATTTATTGTATGGGAGTTGGGTATGCTGAAGATTTGGTGATTTGTGTTGCATTGGGAGTGGATATGTTTGATTGTGTATTTCCAACGCGTACTGCACGATTTGGACATGCGTTGACGGATGCGGGAACACTTAATTTGGCCAAATCACTTTATGCAGAGGATTGTGGATCGATTGAATTGGATTGTACGTGCCATGCTTGCAGGACGAGTACGCGTGCCCATGTGTATCAGTTGTTACAGAGTAAGGATACGGTTGCTTGTCATTTGTTGTCCATACACAACATTCATTATCAAATGAGGTTAATGAGAAGGATGCGGACTCACATTGCAGAGGATACATTTCCACAGTTTTTGAAGGGATTTTTTAGTGCACGGTATCCAAATGGTGATTATCCTCAATGGATTGTGGAGGCATTGGAGAGCGTACAAGTTAGTTTAGAGTAGATGGAGGTTGGAGGTAAACTTGTTTGACAATTGTCCATTTGGAAAGTGGTTGAAAGGTTTCTACGAGTGCAATACGGTCAATTGTCCACTTTCTACCCTTCCATCCAGGCTCTTCTCTTTGTTGGATACGTGCTTTGAATTCTTCATCAAAATAGCCGTAAATGAGACTTGCATGAGGATAAAAGTCACCATATCCACCTCCAAATTCATGTCGAACTTTGTGAAAGAGTTGAACGAGTGGGTCACTGGTCACATGTAGCATGACTGTACGCCAATAAAAATCACCTACAACTGTTCCATTGCATTCCATGTCAAATGGAGGAGTAGGGTGCTCTTGTAGAACGCGTTTTAGTCGATATTCAATATTGTCAATGGAATCGTCAATATTGCCCAAAAGTGTGACATGTGCAGGGAACTGAGGCGCATCGAATTCATCAGCAAGTCTGTTGATGGTGGATTGTACGTCTTGACCCGGTGGGATGATCCATAAACTGCATCCCTTCAAAGGTGGTGAATTGTGATGACTCATTTTAAAGTGTGGAAAAACAAGTTGTCTTGGTCAGTATTGAACAGCTGCAAGGCTATCAGGCCAAGGACATTTGGTACAGACTCTTGCAACAATGCTTTGAGTCTTGTTAAACCCTGGGGATCCACTTTCATCCAAACATTCCTTTATAGGTTTCCTTTTCCTTGGCGGACTGCTCTGCTTTGCTCTTGGCCACTGTACCAAGCAACGTATGAAATGTACTCACATCCTCCCCTCTACTCGCTAGCATACGGATGGATTCCTTGATGGACATTTCACACTTGTCATACTCCTTCATCCCAATTAAAGCCTGTGCAAATCGATAATGAGCCTTTGAATAGTACTCATCCACCCTGAAAATACTCCGACAACATTCCACCACCTCTTCATACGTGTCCAATTTGATATAACAAGCAGCTTGATTAGCCAATAATGCAACTCGCAATGCATCAGATTCCTCCTGCTCTTGCTCACTTGGTTCCAGTACATCATCCAATGCTTCAATTCCCCTTTCATAGGCAGCAAGTGCAATTTCAAACTTGTGCGCATCTTTTGCTCCTTGCTTGAAAAACGCATTTCCCTCCTCCTTTTTCTTTCCAGCAAGTTTAATCTTTCCACTATTGCTCAGTCCATCAGGTTCAAATCCCAACAATTCTATCGCAAAGCGTAATTGTGCATCTGGTGGAATAAATGGTTCATGTCCTTTTGCTCCATATCCATATTCTGGTGCCAATGTAAACTCTGCATGTTCACCTACACGCATACCGGCAACTCCAACTTCCCATCCTTCAATTACTGCACCTTCACCAAGTGTAAATGTGAAGGGATAGCCTCTTGTTCGGGATGAATCAAAACGCGTTCCATCCATCAAATAGCCTTCATAGTGAACTAGGAGGGGGATGAGAAGGGTGATGTATTCAGTCACCTTCCACGGCTGAACCAAGGGGTGGGATCTCTCCATCACCTTCACAAATGATCTTTTTCTGTAAATACGCGTCAGTCATTTTGATGAAAAAAAGTTTGTTGACATTTTCATTAGGATGGGAGATCAATTGATCAAATCACTTGAACGACATGAATTAATCTCTCAAGGAACAGCTCAGGATTTCCCATCATTTGATTCTGCACAAGTCGCCCTCATTACACGCGACCTCATCACCAGTTCTAAACGCGTAGAATCCCTTTTAGTTGATACAACCTCACTTCAAGCCATCAATTTACCACTGGTTTACCTTGCACAGCACATTCAACGTCTTAAACGCGCTCTTTTGATCTACCAGCACGAACGCATGCAACAATTGAAAATGTTGGTATGGCATGGTACAGAACATTTAATTGATCAGACTAAAACCACACCAGCTGAACGTGAATTTCTAAAACAGTACATTCAATTAAAACGACAAGTATGTCTGCAAGTTGAAGAAGGATGTTTGGATACGGATGGAATGGATCTCATACCACCAGGTGAACTGTTTCTCAAAGTACGAGTGATCAAGGAAGGTGCAGGTGAGATTCAAACTGAATTTGGGACCATTAGGTTGGATCCAGGGACTCAATGTTACCTTAAGAGGTCGGATGTGGAGTGGTGGAGTAGGTTGGGATATGTTGCTATTGTGTAAATCTGTTTTGTATTAGACAAAGAGGTAAGGAGTGATGGATTTGAGGAATTTGACTTTGAATTCGAGGGTTCCAAATTTGTTGACTACTTGGCGTGCACGAATACGCATGTCCAAGGCATCCTGTGAGGAAAGGCCAAAGGCTTGTTCAAGTGCATCTGCAAAGGATGTTTCATCATGAGCGAGGAAGCCTGTTGGAAGGCCATTGTTGGGAACGACCAAGTCCAACTTTGGGCCACCAGAATCATGGGCAATGGTAAGGAGACCTGATGCCATGTATTCTGCTACTCCAATGCCAAAATGCTCATTCCACATGGTATGAAGGCCAACAGAGGAGCGTCTTAACCATGTCATGAGGGTGGTGAGATCTGCATTCACTACAAACTCCACTTGATGATCAATGTTGCATTCTTTTGCAAGGCGTACGAGTTGATCCACACGCTTTTGATCCTCATCATTCCTCACGCCACCAATCATCACCAACTTGACAGTCTTGTCACCTGTTTTGTTTACATATCTGGTGAATGCTTTGATTTGTAATGCATGATTCTTTTCAGGTCTGAATTGAGCCACTGACAATACAATCTTCTCACGATTATTCAACGAGTACTTGGTCATGTCTGTCAAATCACAAGGGGGATAAATCAACTTGGCTTCACCCTTGTTGCCAAAATAAGTCCAAAGTGAATCAATGTGTCCTTTGGTCCATGTGGAATTCACGATAATCACATCAGCCAATGATCCAACAATGCCATAAAGGAATGCAAAGACTAAATAGTAAATGCGTTTTGCAAAGGAAACGGTGGGACTGGAAGTGATCCATGCGTCATTATTGTGAGCTGCAGATCGGTTAGTGACCACCCTCAACATATCTGTGCTGATGGTTGGGTAATGAACGTAGGTGACTACACTGGCATCAGCAAGGAACTTTGCAATAGGAAAGGAAAAGGCGTAACCAGTGGTATCCACAAATGTATCAGGAATCAATTTGTGCATGGCTTCAATGGTGAACAACATGGATCCAATCGATTGTCCGAGAAGGGTGAAGCGTGGCCAACTGGTAGGAAGGAGCAAATGTCCATAATCCACGTAGATGAATTCGACTGTACCAGGCTGAACAACAATGCCAAATCTTTCCAGGACACGGTCCAATTTGACCTGCTTGCTCTCTCGTTTCTCTGCAGTATAAACCACATTAACCACATGAGGTGCAGCATCTTGAATACTAGCAATTGCAGTCCACAAGACGCGTTCACCGCCACCACCTCCATCACAGAATGGATGAAGGTATCCCACCACACACGCTGGAAACCGATCAAGTTTTGCAGATAGTGATTTAATCAGTCTGATCCGATTAGGCAAACGATCCCAATGAATGTAAACGCGTGCTAACCTGTAAATGATGATGGGAAACACAGCCACAAACACTACAAGTAAAAAGTAGGGTGGTAAAGTCTCTGGAAATAGAATGGCCATGTTTGGTTGAAAAGTTTTTGTCATGTCCGTTCGATTTATTCTAATCACCACCTTTATCGGTGTCATCTTGTCCCAGGGTGCTGGTAATTCTCCTCACTCTCATCATCACACTGGATAGATTATCTTGGTTGTTATGAAGATCTTCAAAGCAGCCGTGATTTGAACGGTATTGCCCAACCAATCACATCAAACACAATGGTACCCACCTCTGACTTTATTACTAATCACCCGACTAGACCAATACATTTTGCAAGAGTCAGTGCAAGAATTTGAGGTTCAAGTATGCTGGTACACAGTATTCTCAAGAATGCTGGTGCGGTCGCGATCCACCCAAATATGCCAAACTGCCTGAAACAAGATGCAACCGTACGTGTACTGGTGCACCTTCAGAGAAATGTGGGGGTGATAACGCGAATTCAGTGTACTTGACTGGGTTTGTTGGTGAAGCACCACCTCCTGGAACACCTCCTCCACCACCTGGAACGTCTCCTGCTCCTCCTTCAGGTGGTGCCACGACGCCTTCGAGTACCAATATTGGTGCTATTGTAGGTGGATCCATTGGTGGTGTGGTTGGACTTGCCTTGATCCTCTTTGGTGCATACAAGTTGTGGAACCGTAAACCAAGTACTCCACCTTCATCTCAACCAGTGACTTCATTCCTTGGACCAACTGATCTTGGCAATGGTGGTGGTGGTGGTGGTGGTGGTAATCAGGAATTTGCTACTGATTTGAGGTACGCTGCTGCGGGTGGTACGGTGGCAGTAGCAGGTGCAGGAAGGGATGCTGCCTCCAGTTATGTTCCAGAGTCAGAATTCACTAGACAATCCGCACCAGTTTCAACTAGATACAGTCAACCCACTAATTCAACGTACGCAGGTTCATGGGTTGACCCTTCTTTTGCAGCAAGTGCAGCTTCACCACTTGCACCTCCAACCGCTGTGGCTAATTTGGATCGCCTTGGAACCGTCAAGTCCATAGATGATGCACAAGATTACTCTCCAAAATTGATGATTAGGAACCCTGACCGTCCTTAATATTACTCTATAGATTATCCCTCCACTTAATTTGAAAAAAAGGACATTCTTTAATTCAATTCCTCTCTTAAGGGGTCAAGCACTCCACATTAACAACCCTACAGTCACCACCCTTGTATCTCCCAGCAACAAAACACCCAACAGGATCAGGAAATTTAGCCTGCAAACTTCCCATGTTTGTATCCACATTGCCAGGAAGACGAGCACAAATGCCACCACGTTCAAAATCAACAGGTTCCTTCTTGTAAATCAACCTCCATGCCTTGCGGATCGTAGAAGGCGTAGCAAACACACGGTTCTGAAACCAAAATGCACCCTTACTAGCAAACTGACGGTTGATCCAATCCATCAAATGTTCAGGCTTTTGCACAAGTGTCTTTGCTTCAACACACATGACCTTTGTAAACATGCATGGCTTGACTACACGACGTGCCAAGTCAACCTGTTTCTTACGTGCTAATCCAACGTACTGAGGCTTGGTAGGGTGAGCAGAAAGATCCACTGCCATACATCCAGCAGGGTAGGAAAACACTGCTTCACGGATTGTATCCTTACAAGGACCTGGTTTACGATTGTACTTGAGGTACGCGTCATTCACTACATTTGGAGGTGCGTACAAAGGACGAGTGTTTTGTTGAGATTCACCATGATACTTTTTGAAAATGTTGATGATGAGTCCGAGTAATTCGTCCTTGTTGGTGGCGTCCAATCCATTCTTGGCATTACCAACTCCATTTTCACGTTCAATTTGTTGGAGAAAACGTTCTTCTTCCTTGTGAATGTCGTTATTCAGTTTGTTGATCTTGACAAGGGATGGACTGGATTGAGGTTTGATTGGACCAAGATCAAATGCTTCTGCAAATTTACCAAAGAGATCATCCATGTCACTTGGATTGGGATCATCACTGAGAGTGGGCGCTTCACTTGGACTGGATGCGTCGTTGAGATCAGGCACATCGTTAGGATTAGAGGGTTCGTCAAGCTTGGATTCCTTTTCAAGCTTCTTCAATGCCTTCTTTTGTTTCTTTAATGCCTTCTTTTGCTTCTTTTTGAGCTTTTTAGCATCTTTTGGAGAACTCGTAGCGTATCCAGGTGGTGCATGCAATGGATCCGCTTCCACAGGTTCACCAAATCCAGTCATTCCAGGTACACCAAGGGGTGGAAGTGCATCACTGCTTGTTGCGTGGTTGGGACCTCCAGTAATACCAACACCAAATGGTTCACCTAGTGCACTTGGAGTGCTGGGTACATTGGAAAGGAGCGGGTCTGGAGGTGCAGGTGCGCCATCACTTGGTCCAGTTGCAAAAGGATCAGGTCCTGGTGGCATGACGGTCGCATACTGTGAATTGATTAAATTGACATGAGAGATTAATAAAATGATGGCAAGTGGAGCCCAGGATGACCATAAGGGAAGCATGAGAGATTAAAGAATAAAGTGGAATTAGTGGGATTAAAAAGGGTAGATTGAACAGAAAAAGAGATGAAATTTACAGAAAAGCAGAGGCGTTTGCTTCGAGGCGCTCCACAATGTCGGGAGTGAAGAGTCGTTTTGGCCTTGGACTCATGGTGCCACTCGATGGTATGCTGTCAAAGGCTGATAACTTTGGAGTGAGGAGTGGATCAATTAGCTTGGGAGTGATGCTGTTGGAGAAATCAGCAATGCGTGTTGGTGAAGGCGTGCACGCTGCTGAAAAGAAGGATGCAGTAGTGGCCGGTGATGCAGTGGTAGTTGTAGGCATGATCATGGAAGCTATTGATGGAGTGTAAGGACTATCCATTGAAGGCGGCAGTGCCCACGCATCAAAGTCATTGAAAATATCGTCCATCATGGATGTGGTTGGTGATAGCAATGGTGACTCTACAACTGGTGCTAAGGTTGATCGCTTTGGCAACAGTCTCCCCACCAGCTTATTGGGTTTCTTTTTAAAGGTATCCACACGTCTTCTCTTTGAGCTGATGGTATCAAGAGCTGAGGTGGGCTGTGTTGTGCGTTTGCGTATCAGATACTTGGACATGGAAAGACGAGCTACCAGAGCCTTCTAAGAGGGGGTGAGGGGCTGGGGGTGAGGGAGGAGGCGTACTAGTATGTGGTAGAATTGGATCATAATAACAGTGATCCCTTTGCGTTGACGTTTGTTGTTGTGATTCCTGTTGGATTGAGGAAATCGAGTACGCTTGATTAATCGTTTGACAGGAGTTCTTTGCGTATGCAGTCGTACGAACCAGTATAGTCGGTAGGTGAACAAGATTACCAGCAAAGTCAAGACAAGTGTGAAAACGGCCATATTGAAAAGTTTTTTATGACAGGGAGTCACATCAAGCAGGTGTCACATCGGGTCACAGGCACAGATGAATGGTAGAAAGTTGATTATGGAAAGGCACTATAAGCGCATACTAAATGGCCGAATAGCAAATACTTGTCTGTAGTGGATAACTGAGAGAAGTGTCATTGTGCAAATTAGAGAGATGAGCAAGAGAGAGGGGCGATGAGTATGGAAGAAAGTACAATAAGTGACTGCTTTTTATTCAAGTCAACAATATAATTTACTCATCATCAGAGCTGCTTGAGCTCTCTTCTTCCTCTTCTTCATCATAGTCTTCTTCATCCTCCTCTTCATCATACTCCTCCTCATCTTCATCATAGTCATCCTCATCATACTCTTCATCATATTCTGCTTCTTTAAGAGCTTTCTTGACTGCTTTCTTCTTTTTATGGTGAACTACTGCTGCCACACCTGCAGCTAAGGCTCCAGCAGCTAAGGCAGCACCACCAACCTTCATAGCAGTCTTGACCTTGCTGTCTTTCTTTTCAGTAGTCTTGTCTTTAGTTACTGCAGTTCCTCCCACAGCTGTACCATCAGAGTAAGAAGTAGAGCTAGAGACTGGAGCAGGTGGTGCACTTTGCTGAGGTGCACCATATCCACTCTGTTGAGGTGTGCCATATCCCTGCTGTTGAGGTGTACCATAACCCTGCTGTTGTGGTGGTTGACTATAGCCTCCTTGCTGGGATGGAGGACCACCTTGTCCATAGCTACCATGTGATGGTGGACCACCCTGTGGTTGACCGTATCCTTGGCCTTGAGACTGGTCGTATCCACCCTGAGGCTGCCCATATCCTTGTTGTTGAGGTTGGCCGTATCCTTGTTGCTGAGGCTGCCCATATCCTTGCTGTTGAGGTTGACCGTATCCTTGTTGTTGAGGCTGGCCATATCCTTGTTGCTGAGGTTGGCCATAACCTTGTTGTTGTTGAGGCTGACCGTATCCCTGCTGTTGAGGCTGGCCGTATCCTTGCTGTTGTGGTGGTGGACCTCCATAGCCTCCCTGTGGTTGACCATAACCTTGTGGCTGCCCATAGCCTTGTCCTTGTGGTTGGCCGTATCCGCTCATATTATCAGACTAAAGTATAGATGGTGCAAAAAAGACGTGGAATTGTTTCGTGGGAACAGAACATTTTTTTGAGTCAGCACACACCCCATCTTTTAAAGCCGACTGTTTGGATGAGCGCCAAGAACTCGCCCCACCACGTGCGCAATGTAGTCATAATCCTTCACTTCATTGAACACTTGTGCAGAAAGGCGAGCCCACCAATGATCACCGTGCTCGTACAGGTGGACCCATGTGTTGGCAGTTTTGTAAATCTGCATGGAAATATCTTTGGGGCGAATGCCAAGACTTGTATAGTGTGCAATTTGATCCTTTGTAAGTGGAAGACGAACGCTTGTCATGCAACCAGTCTGTTCAGGCTCAACTTCCATTCGTTCCGTCTTCCATGCTTGAATGAGAATGTCGCCTGCTTTACGAGCAAGATTATGACAATAGTCAATGATGGCGGCCTCACCACCCAAGGATTGACGGAATTTGTAAGCGTCCACGAGGGTGAATGCACCACTCCAATCCTGAGTACTTGGCCATGACCATGATTCAGCAAGGTTAAAGTGTTTGTCTTGGAATGTGTAGGCATAACTTGCTATCATGGGTTGAATGACTTCATGTGGGTTCTTGACGTACAAGAGTGCTACGGAGCGTGCAACGTGACCCCATTTGTGTCCTGTGGTCACATAAAAATCTGCATTCAAAGTGTCCAAGTTGATGTCTTTGACATGTCCATAGGCGTGCGCTGCATCCACCAAAACACGCGTACCATGAGCATGGCAAGACTTTATGATTTCACGTAATGGGAATACAATAGCAGGTACAGATGAGATGTGGTCTACAATGGCCAAGCGTATGTGAGTATGTTGTTTCAATACACTGTCAATACAGGCGATGATTTCCTTGTTGGTGCATGGAAATGGAATTGTAACCACAACAAGTTGAATGGGAAGGTGTGCAAAGCGTTCCTGGACTGCATATTCTGCCACACGAGACACTTGTTCATAGGTGAATTGAGTAACGAGCAATTTGTCATTGGGTTGCCAAGGAAGACTGTTGAGGATGGAAGTGATGGCGTAGGTGGTACTAGGGGAGAGTACAAGTTGATCCACGTTGGATACACCGAGTACTTGAGCAGCAGCTTTGCGAGATGCAAGAATGTAATTGTTCAATTCCAAACGATGCCAAATATCGGGCTTGTCATGGGAAAGGCGAGCATAGCGCGTTTGAGCATCTTGTACGACTAATGGAGGTTTACCAAAAGAACCGTTGTTGAGCTCAAGGTAGTCTTGATTGTGGGTGAAAAGGGGAAGAAGGGCGTGACCAAAACGCAAATGTGTCATGGGAAAAAAGATTGTGGGGAAGTGTGGGGAAATTGCGAGGTATCTCTCCCTCCTTTTGACGTTGACGATTTGGCCGATATATGGCGGAATTGATGCTTTACTTTGTGACAAAAGGATCACATGTGAGTTGCAAAGAGGAATACTTGTAGTGCTATTGAGTATAGTTAAAAAGGAGTAATGAATTCTCTTGTACCAAGTCATCTTGTAGTACTATGCATATTCTACTCTAAATTTTACAGCTAATAGTGAAAAACCAGTAGTAAAACATTTCACAAAGGTCTGGCTATAGTATCCAACTAGTAGTACTTGTATGAAATCTAAATTGATATCAATACTAAAGATAATGATATTAATAAAAAGGCTATTACTAGTATCTCAATTCTATTGATATAGCTTTCTATTCTCTTATATAGTGAAACTTGATAAATGCTATCTAGAATTTCATCAACTTCAAGTACTAGCAAGCAACTCTAGAGAATACTATTAGAAGAGATGGAGAAACTGAACAAATGATAATAGTGTCATTAATTACTTGTCCAAGTCTACAAATTCATTTTTTACTTACAATTTAGCAAGTACAGCATCCACACCAGATACACTCACTCCACCAGCACTCTCAACACCTAAATACACAACCTTCAAATCATCAATCACCATAGCAAAACGCTTGCTTCTCAAACTTCCCATCTTGAATGCACTCAAATCAAAGTTCAATCCCATAGCAGACACAAATTCACCATTTCCATCAGACATCATCACAACCTTATCACCAACATTGGCAACTTTACCCCAAGCTGCCATCACATGGATATCGTTTGTTGCTAAACACGCGACCATATCAACACCCTTGCTTTTCAATTCAGGAACCTTGTTTACAAAGTCTGGTAAATGGGTTTCTGAACATGTTGGGGTGAATGCACCAGGGACGGCGAATAAGACCACCTTTTTCCCACCAAAGAGTGAGGTTGTGGTGCCCGATTGATGAATGACGCATGCTTCACCATCAGTAGTTGTGATACTAGCGTATTGGAGGGTGGATTCAGGAATACGATCACCGACTTGAATAACCTAGGGGAGAGTGATTAGTAAATGTGTCAATTGGACTTGCCATTCTGTAGTGTGAGAAAAAGGCAATGACGTCAGACTCGGTTACGGTACTCCTCAATGGACATTATTGAAAGTTGTGATAATGTCCCTTATGGTGCGACTGAACACGTGCCATTCCGTTACCAGGATGAATTGATTGGCCATTTACTGCCTGATGTTGCATCTGCAATCACAGCCTACAACGATCAACAACCTGAACCACGTCCATTTCTCATCACCTCACAATCTATGCAATTAGCACCTCATCTAACAACACCCGAGGCACGTTCCACCGCAATCTCCAACCTCATCAACCAATGGCGCCAAGATTCCACCTTTCCTCCCCTCAAGGGCTGGAGAAACGAACTTTATCCCGTCTATTCAACCTCAGGCCTCTGTTTCACCATTGAACGCGCTGCAACTCCCCTCTTTGGCGTCCTTTGCTTTGGTGTCCACGTCAACATCTTTTCCTATTCCCCCAGTTCGGGTTACACCATGTGGATCGCAAGGCGAAGTCCTACCAAGCAAACATGGCCCAATTATTTAGATAATGCAGTTGCTGGTGGTATCAGTTATGGTGATGGTATTTACAAGACGGTTGTCAAGGAATGTGAGGAAGAAGCGAGTATTCCAGCTCATGTTGCACAGCAAGCAAAGTCATGTGGTGCGATTTCCTACTTTACAAAGACGGATAATGGCCTCCAACCTGAAATTCAGTACATTTATGATTTGCAAGTTGATGATGATTTTGTACCCTTGCCAAGTGATGGTGAAGTTGGTGCGTTTTACAAGTGGGACATGGAAACATTGAGACATGCTCTTTATGAGTCAAAGGAATTCAAGCCTAATTGTGCAATGATTGTATTGGAATGGATGATTCGCCATGGTTTGGTTACTGCTGATAATGAGCCACGGTTTTTGCACATTATTAGTAGGTTGCATAGACAGTTGGGATTAGCTGGGCCTTCAGGTGATCTCGTTTAAACAAAAACTTCAATGGAGCCGTCGTACCTTGCACATAAAAGTAGTGGATGAGGCCATTCGAGGAGGACGAGGTCAGTTACACTTGATTTCAATGCATCAGACTCTTGGTCTTCCAGTGATTGGTCCATGCACGTGTCTACATGAACAGTAACGTTTCCTACTTGATATTCACTATGTGTGGTTCGAATGCCATTGTGTCCAAGCGTTTTAGAAAGTGTAGTGTCGAGGACATTCCAGCAACGCACTCCGAGGAAATGACCGGCTGCAAAGATGAGTGGACTGTCAAGGGGATTCAAAAGTGTTTGAAAGGCAGTTTGTTTGTGGGAATTGGTGTAGTGACCTGCTGCCATGAGTTGAACGAGGTCATCATTGTCAAAATTGATTGGTTCGTAGGTGTCGTGTGAGGAGCCATCTTGCTTGGATTCTTCCAATACAAACACTTGAACACAAAGACTGGCTTCAATATCCCAAATGGAAACTTCTCTTCTTCCAGCGGCGACAATGACGAATTTGCCCTTCTTTTGTGGAAAGGAATACCACGAAATCTTGTTGATGCGTTCACGTGCATGATGGAGCCAAGATTTAAGTAATACTCCAAACCGTAAGTCCCAGAGTGAAAAGACACCATGAGATGTGCCAGTGAGGAACCATGAGCGCATTGGGTCAATAATCATGCAAGTGATTGTACCATGAGGACCTGGTGATTTCAATGTCCACTTGTAGTGCTGTGCTGTCATATCAAGGCAATGAATGGAGCATGTATTGGTGGAGATGAGGAGGTAGGAGTTGAGATCGGATAAAAAGTGAATCAACTGAGTTGCATGGCCTTGAGGTAATTTGTGTTCAAGCACACAGCGAATTCCACGGTACCTTGATCCTTTGCGTACATGATGCTCATGAGCAATACGCAAAAACTGAATGAGGCCATTCTCACCTGCAACTACCAAAACATTCCTGTTTTCAATAAACGTCATACAAGTAATCTTTGATTTGAAGGAGTAAGCAAGTCGTGGCTTACTACAGACATGTTTGGCCACACGTTCACTATCCCAAATACGAATGGTGCCATTGAAAGAACCAGTTGCAAAGTAGGAGTGATCAGGTGAGATGCACAAGGCTGAAATGGGAGATGAATCTTCCTTCAACAAACTGGTGAGGATGCCTTTGGGTGACCATGAAAAGGCACCAGTGCTGTCAAAGTGAGATCGAACTGCATTGCGATGACGGTTGAGAACTGAATTGGTAAGAACAGGTCCAAATTCAATCATGGGATCAGGGTAAGCGTCTGTGGCTAATTTGCGTAAAAGGACACGAAGGTTTTCATCTGCATCTTCTGGAATCCAACGTTCATTGAAAAGTGGCTGCAAGTCCTGTACAAGGTTCCCAGGCTCATCTTCATCATCATCTTCATGGATGCCTTCAAGGAGAGAAGATGCACGAAAAGTACCTTGTGCTGAAATGTTGCTGGAAGAAAGGGATGCTGAGGATTTGTTTGCAGTGTCGCCCTGCTTCTTGCCCTTTTTCATGCCCAATGAAGTTAGTTTTTCCTTGAGGGACACGCCATCCTCACGAGTTTCCTTGATGGAAGGCAACTGCCATTGATCTGAGTCACTTTCATGGTAAGATTGATTATTTTCATCTGCAAAATGAAGTAATTGCCTATAAAAAAGGTTAGCCATATCCAGAGTAAGGGAGTTACAAGTCTAGTTCACTGGCTACAGATGAAGTGATACTGATGGCGTCATCATCTCGTTTCCACTCTTGCTCTAATCGAATTTCATAAATGGGATTCAAAAATACAGTGTTGGGTGTGATGCCAAGGTTCTTTGCAATAATCTTTTCACGAGATGACACCTGCGAATCCCTTGTGTTTTGAGCACGCGCAACCTTGACCAACAATTCCTTCATGGCAAACAACAACTCTTCATCTTCAGTTGTCATACCAAGCGATCGCAATTTGTCCATGTACTCTTCATCATCCTCATATTGTCTCTTGGAACGAGAGTCTGTGAGTCGATGGCGACCAAGTGGTTCAAGAAACGTTCGAGATTTGTTGGCCCATGTCAATGCTACATCATACAATGTACGGGAAAGTGGAGATTTGAGCATGCGTTTGATGTTGTCTGGACTCACTTGAGATAAATCCGTCTTGAGGAATGGCCGGATGGTTGGATAGAGAAAACACCACAAATCTGCAATTGAAAAGGTATGAGCACAATGCACAATGAATGCAATGGAAGCTTGACGCAACCATGGATTTGGATGACAAGCAAATGGAGCAATCAAAGTGGCAATGTCACGCACAATGTGCTTTTGAAACAATCCAATGGTAGTGAGGCTAACAAGTGTCTTGATCACTTGCTCAGTAACAAACTCTTCAACATCTGTCAAGGCTTGAACCAACAAGGGCAACAAATATTCTTCCAAACTGGCTCCACCCACAAAAGTAGCCAATCCAACAATGCTTTCAAAGAAGGATTTGCGCAATAACCAATCCTTGTCATTCAAGTAAGTAATCACATGAGACAGGATAATGTCGTTGGCTTTTTGTCGACCAAACAAGGGACAGATCCTTGCCATGTTACCAATTAATGCACGTCGTACTTCAGAGGATGAATCAATCAACAGTGCAGTAATGTGTTCTTGCAATTCCTTTTGAGCATCCTCAAATGCTTCCTTGACATACTCGGTCTGTTCCGGCGGTGCATTGGACACTGCCTCCAACCACTTTGTTTTAAACCGTTCTGCAATGGTTCCAAATTGCGCCACATACTTTGCATACGTCACCCTGACTTGAATCTCTTCATCCACCACACATACACGCATATAAGGCAACACATATTCTGCAAAGAGTCGAGTGTTCATGGCCGATGCTTCTTCAATGCCATCCAGCAGATGAGCAATGGATTCGATTGCAAGTGATCGTACACCTGCACAAGTATCCTTGATGAAAATGAGCAAATAAGGAAGGAGACGGTCCAATCGATGCTCACAAGTCAAATGTGAACTGATGCGCATGAGCATGTTGATCAACGTCCATCGTGCACGCACAGTTCCACAGTCCCTTGCACAACTACACAACAAATCCAACCACAGAATGAACCCTTCTTGATCATTCTTCATGGCATGTTCAATTTGATCAATGTCCCTGTCCAATGAAAACAATCTTCTGTCCGTCACTCTGAGATTTGGTCTCTTCAAAATCACCAAACTGGTCGTTGATCCAAATGGATTGAGCATAGAGTACATGTAAGGATAAACAAAGTTGTAAAAACACTCTGGAAAGCCTTTTCCACGCATCCTTGACAAATAAAATGCAATCGGATTCCTCTTGGCAGGATCAATCTGTATCATATGTGCAATCAAATCACGAATCTGTCCATCTTCAATCCTGTTCAAATCCACTTGTGGATCATAATCACCCCGTCTGTACCTGAGTAATTTAGAAAGTGTGAACAATGGTGTTCCATCCAAATACAATTCAGCAATCACACAGCCCAATGCGAAAATATCCATTGCAGGAGTGAGCTCATATTCCAATTCATTTGGTTTGAGTGTTGCCTTGAGCTTTTCGTACTTGCTACCAGGTGGATAAAAGCGCTCAGGTGCCAAGGTACAAACACGCCTGCCACTCGTATCAAAAAAGTACAAAAAGTCTGCAGGATTATCTTCTGGAAGGTACGTTGGCTTGTAAACTGCAAAATCACTCAAATACAACCAACTCCAACTGGTCAATAAGACATTTTCAGACTTGAGATCACCATGAACCAGGCCATGAGCATGACAATCTGCGAGTGAGCGACACAGTTGAAAGGCTATCCATTTACGTTCGATGGATGTCATGAATGGCCTTGTGCTGATACGATCATAGAGATTGGCAAACATGTACTGCCTTGTCATATAAACTGCACGATCCGTCTCCATCTGTCGATTGGATGGGAGAATGTTGGGAACATGACGAGATGCTGCTGCAATGGTCTCCAATTGCCTAATGTATGCGCTACAATCAAAGTTGAGATCTGGTTTAACATAGATTTTGACCACTAATTGAAGGGAATTGTCGAGTTTGATACCACGGATACTTTGTGTGAATCGACCAGAATTAAGACTAGATGAGGGATGATGAGGACAGGATCTGTGACTACTTTTTATCGTATTGGACGTTACCCAATTCTCGTAGGTAAACGTCGATTCCAGCAGTCGTCACAGAAGGTTGTAAATGTGTCAATTGATTGCCCATAAAAAGATTATTTTTTTTTGCAAATTTGAGATTAAAGATGAAGTTGGATGCACGCCTCCTCAGGTACATGACACCAGAAGAATTCCGCGTTCTAACAGCCGTACTATCCTCCCATCCATTCCATATAACGCGACTATTAGGTGGAAATGGGCTCTAAAAACCACGAAATCGTACCCACTTCCATGATTGCAGAGATTGCTCATTTACGTGCAGGAGGTTCACACAAGATCCTAGGAGAATTAGCGCGTCGTAAGCTCGTATCCCTTGTAAAGAACCAGAAATACGATGGATTCCGTCTGACTTATGGTGGATACGATTTCCTTGCACTCAAAACCTTTTCAAAGCGTGATTCAGTCGTTTCTGTTGGTAACCAAATTGGTGTGGGCAAGGAATCCGATATTTACATTGTTGCTGATAGTGAAGGTATTGAAAAGGTGCTCAAGATTCAGCGGTTGGGTCGAGTGTCCTTTCGTACAGTCAAAGCCAACCGAGACTATTTGAAATCAAGGAAATCGGCTTCATGGATGTATTTGTCAAGGTTAGCAGCGGCCAAGGAATTTGCATTCATGACGGTGTTGCATGAACATGGATTTCCTGTACCTCAGCCTTTTGACTTGAACAGACATTGTGTGGTGATGCAATTGATTGATGCGTTTCCATTAAGACAAGTGGAAGAAATTGATGATTTGGATACAGTTTATAGGAGGCTGATGGAATTGATTGTGAGATTGGCGGAACATGGATTGATTCATGGGGATTTCAATGAATTCAATCTGTTGATCAAGAATGATGGAGAGATTACCATGATTGATTTTCCTCAAATGGTGTCGACATCACATATGAATGCAGAGTATTACTTTGACAGGGATGTGGAGTGTGTGAGGACGTTTTTCAAAAAGAAGTTTGGATATGAGAATGATTATGCACCAAAGTTGAATGAGGTGGAAAAAAAGGTGGATTTGGATGTGAAAGTAGCGGCCTCTGGATTCACTAAAAAGGATCAAAAGAGGTTTGAGGAGTTGATCCAAGAGCAGGGTGGCAGCGCGAGTGAGGAGGAAGGCAGTTCCAGTGAAGAGGGTGAAGAGGAAAGCGTAGAAAAAGACAGTTCTAGTGAGAAAGATCCCAGTGCCCTGGAATGAATTTTACCCTACATCCCTAACCCTTCTCTCCACCTCCTTTAAACCCCCTAGTCTAGGCAGTAATGCCGTTCTTGACACTTCCAATGGTCCCAATACGCTGCTTCTCCTTCTCCTTGGCTTCACTCAATTGCTCAAATAGAATTCTGTTGGTGTACTTGAGCTGCTCTTCCCTTTCCTCCAAAGCCTTGATCTTCTTTTCCATCTTGGCCTTTTGTGCTTGTTCCTGTTGTTGCTTATCACTTCCACTACTCTGTTCACGCACCAACCGTTTTGTCTCTTCCTCCAATCTCGCATTCACTTGCTCCAATTGCATCATTTGCATCTGAGCTTGCAAGGACTGTTGTCTATGCATCTGCAACTCTTGTCTCAATTGATTCAACTCGTATTGCATCTGAGGATCGATTACAGTTGTCGTGACCACTGTCTTGACAGATTCTGCATGTTGAGGTTGTTCTACCATCGTAGCATTGGCAACAGGAGAGTTCTTGTTCTTCTTTTTCTTCTTTTTATCCATTACAGGAGTCATGCCTTGCTCATCCTTTTCAGGCACCACATCCAACAAAACAGTTTCCTTGAGAGTCTCTGTGACCACAACCTTTCCATCAAGCTGTTGATCCTTCACCACAACACTCTCATCAACCTTTCTTTCCACCACATGAACCAATTCTTCCCTTGCTGCTTTCTTGCCCTTCTTTTTCTTCTTCTTTCCACCTTCAGGACTGGTATCTTCCAAACTGACCTTGACATGAGCATCCGTGGTAGTCACTGTAGTATTGAATTCTGTGGTTTGAACCGTTCCTTCTTGCTTGACTTGAGCAAATGCTCCGCTATCTCGTTCAATGCTCACGTGCTTGTCCACCATTTCCACTGCAGCAACCACAGCAGGATCTTGGATCACAGCACCAGCGGCCTTCTTCTTCTTTCTGGACTTTTTAGAACCAGCAGAAGGAGTCTCTTCCAATAGTGCAAATGGATTAGCACTTGCCATTCGTTCATTCACTTCAACCGTACCAGCTTCCTCCTCTTCCCGATCCTCTTGTTCCACAACTTCCTTTACCACAACCCTTTGAACAGGAGCTGGTTTACCCGCCTTCTTCTTCTTTTTAGTAGATGTCTTGCGCGTACTCGTCAATTCCTCAAAATCCTCTGCAGACAGTGGTGCATCCTTCTCAAGGTATGCTGATTTAGAGGATGAAAAGACGTAGATGGGTACAGCTAGTGCTAATAAAAGTGCACCAATGTAGATGGGATTGAATTCTGTGGACATGAAAGATTTCCTTCATGCACCAGCTGCCCCTTGAGATTGTGCACCACATTTTCATCCTTTCGTCATCAGCTGCCTTACCTTTGGTCTGCAGACAATTCTACACGTTAACCAAGCATAATGTGTCACGTGCACGTTGGTTAATTTACAATTATCGATACGAGTACGCGAAATCACCTGCACGGTTCTTTCGCAAATGTCTACGATGGAGATTGTATAGCTATGATGTCCACAAGGTCATTATGAGCTTATTACGCGTCAAAGATGATCCTCTGTTGTTTAAAGACGCGTATTTAACCCATCGATTCTTTCAAGACGCGTCCTATTCCCCATTTGTACACTACATTCTTCAACATGGTGGAGAACCTTTTCATCCTAAACGGCAACACGCGTTAAATGACATTGCAACACTCGTACTCCATCATGGTCAATCTCAACTCGTTCCATTGCTCCTAAAACACGTTCCACAACAAGATCGGACTCGTACCATTCAACTCTTTCTTGAACGCGCATCAGCCCTACTCACACCACTTCAATTACGCGTATTTATCAAGGAATTACAGCAAGATGAACAGTGGGACACTCGAATAGCATCAACTGCATTAGACGCGGCTTACAAGTCAAAGAATTGGCCAAATGTAAGGTTATTGTTGTCATTGGGGCTGGTGCCGTCTATATCCACAGTCGAGTTGATCATGTGACTCTTCTCTTTTGTATTATGCCTGCCAATTTTCAATCAGCTCGTGTTAAAATTCAACTTAAATTATGTACTAGTCGACTCAAATTACTCCAATCAAAGAAATCTGCACAGAATCAAGCGAGCAGGAGGGAGATTGCTATTCTGATTGGGAATGGTAAACTGGAATCAGCACGAGTGAGGGTGGAGTTGGTGATTCGTGAAGACTTTATGGTGGAAGCACTTGAATTACTTGAAGTCACCTGTGAATTATTGCAAGCACGATTTGGTTTATTGGAGGCTAAAACACCGCAACTTGATCCTTCCATTGCTCAAATTTGTGCTTCAATTGTGTATGCTGCGCCAAGGTGCGAAGTGAGAGAATTGCTTGTATTGAGGGAATTGTTGGCACCTCGATTGGGAAGGGAGTTGTATACACAGGCTGTAGATAACTTGAATGGGTTGGTGGATGAACGATTGGTCAACAAATTGAATGTGAAACCACCTGGAGATGCATTGGTGGAGAGTTATTTGGAGGAAATTGCAGCTGCTTATAAGGTAAAGTACAAAGGAGAGGTTGGGGAACAAGGTGGACCAGAGTTGGGCTTTGTAATTAAAGGCCAAGAAGGGCAACCAGAGGAAAAGGTGACGGAGGAGACTGAAGTTCCTGTGGCTGTGACCAAGGAGGTGAAAGAGGTTGATGAAATGGATGAATTGGCACGTCGATTGGCTGCTTTAAAGCAACGTTAATGAAAAGGTTTGAATACCAACTCCAACTATTGCCACTTGATTGGTTGAAACAGTCATGGAGGAAGGATCTGACACATCCACCCATTCTGTCCACTTGTGTTCAAAGTGCGTAGAATGGTGAATGGTCCAGTATTTAAGGCGTTGATCCACACCCACAGAAAGGAATGTGGTGGTGGAATGCAGTTGAATATCCGTAATGGAGGAAGCATGAGCATTTTTGAGGGTGAGCACAGTTGGTTGAATGGAGGAATAGGAGGTGATGGAGAGGGATGCATCATCTCCACCACTACATACAATCAATTGATCCTGGACTAATGTGGCAACCAAGCAATTCACTCCAGATTGGTGAGCTTGAGTTGAGCTGGTAAGGGTAAAATGATCAATCATGAATGTGAATTGGTGGATAAATCCACTTGTTGTCCCTGCACATACCACCACCTGTCCATTTAATGTGGCATTCGTAATGCTCAGGATACATGCATCCACGTCAAATGCTTCTCCTAGCATTGTAAATTCCTTGATGTTTGAATCAAACATCCAAAACCGAAGAGTAGCGTCTGAATATCCAGCTGCAACCATCACATGCTCTTGTTGTGGTATGGAAAAGGCAGTGATGGCCATGATACGCGTATCTGAAATAGGACATACACTGGGTACCTTGCATAAAGCCAAACAAGCCACAGAGGATCCATTTTGTTGCAACTGCCATACATAAAGTTCCTCAACACCACCTGCAGTAAACAAATAGCCTTGATGCTCACAGAGTGTACGAATGACAGATCTATGCGTTTTGACAGACACAATTTCATTGAGGAGAGGCATGGTACCACCGTCCACCAACTGAGACAGTCGAAGTGTGCAATCTTCACTTCCTGATGCAAGGATTCCAGGAAATTGTGATAAAAAGACAACAGCACGAGCTTCCAATCCATGGAAATCACCACGTAGCTTAGGTGCTTTGAAGGGTACGACAAGGTCATCATTGGAACGTACACTATTGATCAAATTGTGTCTAATGTAACAGAATCTATGCTGAAATGGATTGAGATTGGATAACCAAAACTTGTAGGCACGATGCGCACCACCACAAGAGACGGAAAGGAGTTGTACGTTCGTGGCTACATTGAGCACAAAAAACCTTTTCTGAAAGAATCCAATGACACAGAGTTCACCTTGAAAGAAAAAGATGTCCTCCAACCATCCTTTGGAGATGCGTGAACGGAGGGAACGAGCACATTCAAATGAGGTGGATGGGACCATTTTCCATTGGCAGTAGCGACCATCACGTCCACATGTCCAAATATCAATAGTTTGATCAGTCTCTTGAGTGACGATGGAAGTGACTGCATTCTTTTCATGTGTCCTTCTCATTTGCCATACATGTGGAATGGATGCTGGATGGTGTTGTGGAATGGAATACACAACAAGTGCACCTTCTCTTGAACCAAGAACAAGGACGCAATGTTGTTTGCAATAGGTCAAGGAACAAGGCTGAGTGGTTGGCGGAAGGAGAATTTGTGTTCCTTGTTCACTGATGGTGATGCCGTCTGGATTGAGGGTAGCCGTGTACATGATCAACTCGTTCTTGATAGTTAGAATAAAGACGTACCAATCACCCTGATCATTGACTTGCTGTCCAACAAAAATACCTTGCAGTTTGGTGGCAGCAAGTTGTACCGTCAGCTGTCGTGTGAGGTGATGTGTATCCACAAAGACCACGGTGCCATTCAACCCCCCAAATACCACCAATCGTTTACATGGTGATGAAGCCGTTAGTGAAAAGTTGAGTAATTCTGGAATGTTGGCCAAATGTCTCCATGCATCCAAAGTCCATTGGTAATGCCACAGAGTACCTTGTTGGTCCACCACAATAGCCTCATCAATTGAAAGCAGTTCAAAGTTCTTTGGTAGATTGGTCGGTGGTGCTGGTGGTGGTGGCGAAATGCCCTCAACGCTATTGGTCAACCTATCATAAACACTGGTCAAACTCCACAGACGAATGCCACCATCACCACCGCCTGTAGCCACTACAGTTTCATCCTCGTCCACATCACACGTCCACACATTCTTCACCTTGTGCCCTTCCCATGCCACAATGCATTTTGGTGGTTCATCTTCAGCATCTGATGTCAATTTCCACACTCTGCATGTCCCATCTTCACTTGCACTCAACAGAAAGGCACCATCTCGTGTAAATCTACTGTCCCACACGCGTGCTTGATGTCCATAGAGTGTATGCAGGAGTGCGCCATTTCCCACTTGCCAAATACGAATGGATCGATCATCAGATACAGAAGCCAACCAAGTACCATCCAATGAGAACCGCACATTAAAGATGACACCTTCGTGTCCAATGTACCTTTGTGCAACTGGAATTGCCTCTGTTGCACCTTGCACAACTTGCACATGCCACAAGAGCACCTCATTGAACACTGTTCCCACAGCAACCGTGAAATCGTTGATATCATGTCCAAATACCCTGCCAGCATACAAAAGGCATCTCTCTTCACATACAGCCGTGTACATTGAAGTCTTGCTATCCCTCTGAAACACTTGAAGCGTGTTATTAGCCAATAATATGGCTATGTATGCATCATCCATGAACTGTACATCCTTGATCCAGTCTGCCATGACCCATTCCACCACACTGGATGCATCAAACGTGATGGATACCCTGGTTGGACACGTGTAATGCAGTACATGCAACGTATTACCACCATAAACACCTACTATGCCACTTTGACCTATCCACCATCAAGGAAATCATACGAGGTACTCACCAAACACAATTCCATGTCCTTTAAACTTGGTCTTGAGGTGAACAGAAGCCTTGCAATCACCCGTCTTCCAATCGTATGCCATCAAATAAGGTCCATTGATCTACTCAATCTCAATCCTCACAGAATCACTCGACCCACCGTCAATAACATATCAGTACCCTTTACAAATCTCACAGCCGTGATCTGTCCCGTGTAATGCTGACGCGTCACCTTCATGTTGATGAAATAAAAAAGTAATCAAACGCGTTTCTCAAAACCTCACCGCACAATACGCGTCGTTTCACATCTTTTATACGAAACAAACCTCCTAAGACTTGATCTCCTCAATCGTGGTCTCCTCACTACATACATTATATCACATAAATCAACAACATACAAGTTTTCCACAAGATCAGGAATATCATCATCATCATCCCCACCAACAGCAGCTTGAGCAGCAGCAGCCAAAGCACCAGGATGAGCAGCTTGATAAGATTCTGCCAACTTTCTTAAACTGGCCAAAGATTCAGGACCAAGTTGGTTCAAAATACCAGGAACGAGCTCAGTCAATTCCTTTTCTTGTCCAATACCAAAGATGGCAAACGTGTTGGAACCTGGGGCAACGTGGACCTTGGGAGCAGTGAAATGAATGACATTGCCATCTTCCTTGAACATGTTGACTTCTTCAATAGCTGCAACGGGTTGCATGTTGAGTTTCTTCAAGGCAGCTTGTAATTTCTTGTCATCAGTGCCAGTTGATTTATGAACCTTTTTGACTTTTCGTCTTGGCATGCCCTTACCTCCGATACGGACTTGGGCTTGAAGCTTGGCCAATTTTTCGGCATTCATTTTTGTGATGATGGAGGATTAAACACGAAATGAACGATGGAGGGAAGAGTTTTTTTACTTGATGATTTTTTTTTCAAAAACTGCAAACTATACGAATCGAGATGGTGAGTGGGGAGATGATGAGTTGATCTCTGATGGAATTGTAGGCTGCCACACCACGTATCAAGCAGAGGAATGCACAGCATGCTAAAAAGATTGAAAAACGTGGAACACTCTCCACCACTGTAATTCCGCTGACCCATTCCACATTCAACACTCTTTGTAGGAAGAAAAGAGACCTCCAGCCATCCCTCCAGTCATGATGGGCCTCCTCATCTTTATCATAATTGGTGGAGCAGTCTTTGAGTTGCTAAGGTGGATTTAGTGCAATTAAAACTCCATTCCAGCACCCATTGCACCTGCTTCAGGTTCTTCCTCCAACAAGAGCTCCTTTTCAATCTTGCTAGTGAGCCAATCTTCCCTCATCATAAGGAAGGGTTTGATGGCCTCGTAATCCAACTTTTGAAGATGGCCTTCATGAATAATGACACGTAGAATGGCAGGACGAACAAGAAAGATGTTGCCAAGTTCACGCAACATTTCAAAGCGATCATTCACCACCTTCACCTTCCAACGATCCACGGACTCTTGATACTTGCTGAGATCTTTGGAAATGACAAGGCCACCAGTTGCATTGACTGTGAATTTCTTGAGATGCATGAGGAGCATGGCATGGATGGTGACACCAACTTCTGCTAAAAAGATGTCGAGGTTTCTACCAGTCATGCTTTGGACTGCCACAGCGTGAATCTTGCGTAAAAAGTCCGTAATGGCAATGCAAGGTGCGGTGTTCAGTCCAATCACATCAAAGTCTGAATCCTTTGGCTTGAAATCCGTCTTTTTCTGTTTGGCCAAATGTCCAGAAACCCAATTGTTGATCACATCCAGGACACGGTGGAGCAGTTGATTGATCTTGGTTTCCAATTGATTCAACACGTTATTCTTTTCTGCTAGCATTTCACGAAGTACACTGGGATGATTCACCATGAATGGAATGACAGTATTCTCAAAATGATGTTGAGCCAATCGAGAAATCTTATCTGCAATCACAATCACTGCGAGTTCCTTTAAATCAGGTTCAAGTCCCTTGTTTTCTGCAATCTGCAATTCTTCCAAAGTAATATCCAAGGCGACATCCACATAACGGTGATTCAAATGTTCCAAGAGTGTTTTGAACAATTGACGCATGTTGCGAGTGGATTCTGCTGCACCAGACAACTCTCTGCACCTACCCACGGCCTCACCATGTACCGTCAGCATTTTGATGGCAAGACTGACACTAATCTTACCGTGTTCCTCCACCAACACCAAATCCTTACCTTCTTCATCTTGCAATTCAGTCGTCAATCTTCCCAACAAGGAACTTTCCTTCTTTTGGATAGCACGACGTAACCTTTGATAATTGTGAAAGTCAAACAGAATCTCTGCAAACACGCGTTCCAATGCCTTCTTTTCCTGATTAAAGTATCGTTCCTTTTCTGTATAAGGTGCAAACAAATCTTCAAGACAACGATCCAATGTGATGGCCACCGTGGCACTTGCACTCACTGGCGCATAATCTGAATTAGCAGCCTCAGACTTTTGAATAACTTCTTCATCAAACTTTTGGAGTGCTTTGACGCAATCTGAAATGGCACGGTGAGAAGATGCCATCACGCGCAATTGCCTCAATGTCCCTTGACCTTCTGCCTTTGCCACCAACTGTTCCAAATAATTATGGAGGGTCAATGCAAAGATGCGTTGCACAAACATTTGCATGACATGAATGCAATTGGGAAACACTTGAACCATAACATCCCATTCACTCTGAACGAGTGATTCAATCTCTGCCAATAATCTTGCAAGGGTAAAATCCACACGAGGAGGTTCTCTTGCCCACTCTGGTACATCACTGCTTGCTTCTCCATCTTCCTTTTCAGGTGCAAGTTCTGCATTTTCAAGAAAGAATCGATGCTGGTTCATATAAAGTGTAACACAACTGCCACCACCATTGAACTCAAACAACACTCGCGCACATAGCGTAACATGTTCAATATCACCTGCTTGATACGCTTCAGCAAACTCATGCAACAGGCCTTGTTCAAGGTGCTCACAATACCGTTCAATTCGTTCTTTGGCTGAACCAGTTTCTGGTAAATCCACATCTTTTGCAATAGAATTCAAGCGTCTCGTAATCACTGCTGCCTTGAACTGACCTTCACCACCACGACTCCTCAATTCCTCCAATCGTTCAGCTTGTCCTCCCTTCTTTCCTTCTGCAAATTCCAAAAAGTAACGAATCAAATCTCTGGCTTCTGCACCACGAGTCTTTTGCTTGTCCAATGTCTCCAATTGTTCACCTACACGAATGGCAGTGGCACCCACTTCAGTAATATTAGACTCCAATTCTTCAAATGCACGTTGGAGTTCTGAAAAGTCATGTTCAAGGGCAATGGAACGGTCGCGTTGTATGGCTTCTGTATGCGCATCTTCATCTTCAAGAAAGGCAATGTGTTGAGACAGTTGGGCCCCTAGTTGATTCAAGCGTTCAATAGAGCCTTCGTAGAGGCGGATAAAGGGCCTTGGGTCAAGTTCTTTTGGGTTTTCTTGAGCTTGTTCTAGGATACCAGTGGAGATTTGTTCAATGAACTCATCTGGATCAAATTTACCCTGGATTCCAATGATGAGGCATGATGAGGGGAGAGATGGCGTACCTGGAACGTCTCAATATTCAACAACTTTTTTACAGTTCGATCAAGATTCATATCAGTGAGAAATTTTTTTTAAGATGGTCAACATTGGACAATTGGCTTACCGCGTCTTTACTCGCAAGTACGGCTACATACTCCAGGCTGATGCCTCCAAATTCCTTGACGAGTTTTTCACAAAGTATCCTGCGCATGGAGAGGAAAGTGGCGTGATGGAGCACTTGGCAACCACAATTCTCAAACAAAACAGCAAGTGCCACTAGATAACCTTTTAATCGTGTTTATAGGTTCCCTCAAAGTGATTGATCGATCCCTATTAGAGCACGTGACGGAACAGTTGATGCAAACAGGTGGTCAAGTTTTAGTAGAGGAAGATAATGCTGCAATGGATTTGGATGGATATCATCCTATGGACGTGTTCAAAGTCGTGCAATCACACGATATACCACACCTCAGCTACGACACCATTCACCATAAAGTAAAAAAAGGGGAATCTAAGGGATGTTTTGCAAGTGCACAGGATAAGCAACGTGTGTGGAGAGGTCGCTATGATCTCATTTTACAACGATTGCAGAGGGATGACGCGTTTTCTATGCTTCATATGGATGATGCGAATGGATCAACGCACAAATTGGTAAGCATCAGTTCACTACGTGGAAGATTGGATCAATCACATATTGTGTTGGGTATGCTTGCACAATTGGAGGAAGGTAAATGTTTCCTTGAAGATCCTGACGCGAGCATTGAATTGGATCTCACTTGCTGCACCACATTTGACGGCCTTTTTACCTTTGGATCCATGGTGCTTGCAACTGGTTATGCAACGGACGATGGTACCTTCATGTGCAACAAATTGGAATTTCCTGCCATTGAGAAATTAATCGACACTCGCAAGGCATTTGGTCCTTTCCATCACTTGCCCGATTTACATTTTGATCAATCCCACTCGACACTTGAATCCATTGAAAGGGCCAATGTGAATGCTTTCATGGTGATATTGGCTGATGTGTGGTTGGATGACAACAAGACACTTCAGAGACTCAAAGCACTCTTCAAGGGATTCTCTAATCACCCTCCAACTGCCTTTATCTTTATGGGCAACTTTTGTTCCAAACCATTCCTTCCTGGCAAGAGTGCGTTTACCATGGCATATCGTGATGGATTCAATGCACTTGCAGACATTCTTGAAGAGTTTCCCCCTCTGATCAATTCCAGTCATTTTGTATTTGTACCAGGACCAGATGATCCCTTTGGTGACCTCATCCATCCACGTCCACCACTCCCCTCCTCACTCGTCTCTAAATTATCACATGTGCTCAAACATGTCACATTTGCAACCAATCCATGTCGCATTATTTACTGTACGCAAGAGATTGTAATTTATCGTGCCAACAATCTACTCAAATTGGTCAAACAGTGCGTCGTTGAGCCATCTTCAACCATTCCCCTCTACCAACACTATCACCACACTCTACTTGCTCAAGGTCATCTGTCGCCACTCATCCTGCAACAATCCACCATTTATTGGAATCAAGACCACACCATGCGCCTCTACCCAATCCCTGACCTCCTTATCCAAGCCAATCAATCAGAAAATGCTGTACTCGTTAACAATGCATCCACCTACCTCTCACCAAGTTCCTTTTCAATTGGAAGTGCATGGGAATTTTATGTTTATTACCCATCGACCAGGACATGTGAACCAAGTAATCTCAGCGGCCACTCGTCCTAAGCATTACCCAAAGGTGGGATCACCTCCTTTAAAAAGTCACTCACATCATCCACTTCCTCTGCACAAGCACCATGATCCAACCCTTCATACGTTCTAAAATCAACATTCACTTTCAACCGTTTCAATGCTTCAGCCGATGCCTTTCCATACGCGTACTGTACTACCGAATCAACATCACCATGGCCCATAAACACCTTGATGGACCGATTAGCATCCGTAATCATGTGCTGAATCCTGTTTCTCATGGCCAAATATCCACTCAAACCAATCAATCCACCCAATTTGAGTTCACAAGTCAATCCAGCCAACAGGGCAGTAGCACAACCTTGTGAGAATCCACCTACAACAATCCTATTGGCAGGAATACCAGCATCCACTTGGTTTTGAACAAGTTGGTGGACTTTGTATGCACTTGTACGCAAACCTTCTTCATCCTCTGCTTCCAAATTACCCAATGAATAAATATCGTACCATGAGTTCATTTTCATACCACCGTTGAGTGTCACTGGTTGAATTGGCGCGTCAGGAAGGATGAATTGAACATGAGGATGAAGTCTGGATAATTGTTGACATACTGGTGCCCATCCCGCGCCTGTATCACCCAACCCATGTAAAAAGATGACGGATGCAGTGGCTGGTTGCACACGCGCTGCAATCGTACGGAATTTCAATGGAGAAATGTTCATTGGTCGTGTGAGAATGTAGAGAAAAGCAAAGCACAACCACCACCACCAGGAAAACATTGCCCTATTGTACAGTTTTTTATTTTCTAAAATGGGAGGGGAGTGGTCGTGGAGGTTCAGAAACGCGTCTTGGTGGTAAGAATCCTTTTGACTGAAGGAACAAAGATTTGCTATCATACGCATCAAACAATGTACCACTAAAAGGTGGATCAAATTGACGTCTCATTTGTCGTCGTAGGTGCCATTGATAGCAACAGAGACTGATGGTAGCGACAAGGAGAATGCAGGCGATTGTAAATGTGATTATGCAAAATGTGTTGCATGAAGGTTCCACTGGCTGTACGGAGTTGGTAAGGAGAACTCCGCTTGTGGTTGCCGCTAATGCATATGCTGGTAGGATGATGATGAGTGGAATGCAAAGGGAAAGCATGAGGAAAAAACAAATCTAAAAATAAAGGAAGAATGGGTATTTTGAGAAGTAATGTGACTGCTCTCTTGACATGATTTCACTAAAAACATTTGGAGGATCAACAATTTCACTTGATCCTTCAACGTTCCTGGGTAAATGTAGATCAGTTGATGAGTTCCAGAAATTGAATCGGGTGGGTGAGGGTACATATGGCATTGTTTATCGCGTTCAAGATAAGAAATCACGTCATATTCTTGCACTGAAACGCGTTCGCATGGAAATGGAATCAGATGGACTTCCCATGTCATCTCTTCGTGAAATCGCACTACTAAGGCGTCTGCGGCATGAGAATGTTGTACGTGTGCATGATGTGGTGGTTGGTAGTGAATTGAACCACATTTTCCTAGTAATGGAATATTGTGAACAGGATTTAGCTACATTGATGGACCATTCTTCTATTCCTTATACTGCCACACAAGTCAAGTGTTTGATGAAGCAATTGTTGAATGGGATTGACTATTGTCATGGTCAAGGAATTATTCACAGAGACCTCAAATTGTCCAATTTGTTGTTGACTGCAAAGAATGTACTCAAGATTGCTGATTTTGGATTAGCAAGGATGGTACCATCAAAGGGATATATGACACCCCGAGTAGTGACGTTATGGTACAGATCACCTGAACTGTTATTTGGGGCACAGGATTATAGTGTGGCAGTGGACATGTGGTCATTAGGATGTATTTTTGGTGAATTGTTGCGACATTTCCCATTGTTGCCTGGATCAACAGAAGCTGAACAAATCATGAGAATTTGTGGGTTATTGGGAGTGCCTCATGATGGAATATGGCCAGGATTTAGCAAATTGCCATTAGCACGGACGTTCATGTTTACAATGCAGGACAAGTACGAAGGATTACGTAATGTGTTTCCAAATGCATCAAATGGGACGATGGGATTGTTGCGTGGGCTATTGCTATATAATCCAAGCAAAAGGTTGACAGTCAAGCAAGCACTTGCACACGAGTACATGACTGAATATCCACCTCCATGTGATTTAGCATTGATGCCAACGTTCCCAGAGATTAGGAATGATTTGCAAGAGAGGAAAAGGAGGCAACAAGAGTATGAGAAACAAAGAATGCTTAAGGGTGGTGCTCCTTGAAGAATTGAACGAGATTCTGCATGACTTTGGCAAAGGTAGGACAGGAACGAACATGCTGATTGATCCAATTGGGTAATTTGTTATGGATACGTGGTTGAGAATAGCGACTATCCAGTAAAATGATGCTTGCATAATCATCCTTATGACGAATCACCCTTCCAATGGATTGATTGACTTGTCTCATGCATAAATTTTCGTAATAGGCTTCACTCTTTGGTGAAAAGGTAAATGGAGCAGTGGATGATGTGGCTGCTGGATCATTGATGTAACGCAGCTTTTCAATGAGTTCAGGTGAAGTGAGGTTGGGGAAGGGACAACCAACCATGATGACGGCACGACCCAATTCATTGGAAAAGTTGATGCCTTCACTCATTTTACCACCAACAACAGATAAAAGCAGAGCACCACCACCACCACCATTCTGTTGAATAACTGCTGCGTATTTTGCAAGAGTGGATTCCACTTGAGAGGATTCACGAGGTTCATGAAAGATGGTTTTTCTCTTGGAAAGGCGAACATCCACTTGATGAGCAGTCCATGTGGTCCAAACACGGTTCATATAAGCATAAGAAGGGAAAAAACAGACAACGCCATGAGGAACCACATTGCAAATGTTGACCAGTGCTTGACCAACCTCCAAAATAAGAGCAGGATCATCACGATGTTGATGAGTCAGCAAGAATTGCTTGTTGGTTGGACCTTGAGGGATGGTGAGGATACAAAGGTTGGTGGAAGGAACCACATGATCACACGAAAACTTGATGATTCGTTCTAAAGGTTCTTGGGGAAAGAGTTGAGTGATAAAATCATCCATGGGTTCCATGGTACCACCAAGAAGGAGTACAGAGCGTGCTTTGGTCACAATGTGTGAGAAATGATGCGAGGGGTTGAGAAGGAGGTACTGCACCGTTGGCTTGCTTTCAACTGATTTGACAAAGATGCGACCATCTGCATTGAGATCTGCAAGGAGGATGAGAAAGGATTCGATTTGATGGAGAGCAGTGGATGCTTTGGACTGTTCCGTATTAAACATGGCCAACTTTTTAGCAAGCTTGCTAGTGGTTAAAAAGTGTTTGAGGTCCCATAGGTTGATATCGTCTACATTGAGAGTGGTCAACCAATCATTGATGCTGAGGATGATGTCCTTGCCATTCCATTTGGTCAGAAAAGTCACAATGGATTGAAGGATGAGAATGATTTGACGAATGTCGGATGCGTTTTGTGGCTTCAATCGCTTGGAATATTTGTCCAAGTATTCTTGCAAATGTGAGCGAGTTGCATCAAAGTGATGGAGGGAGATGGACAGCGTGTTCATGTTGGTAATGGCGTCAATAATGTTGTGAGCTTCATCAATAATGACGACATTATTGGTGAGGTCCATGTCCATGACTTGCAAGGAGGATTGTTGGAGTAAAAGTGGATATGGCAACACAATCAACTGGCACAAGGGAACAGCGTTGCGTGCACCATAATAAGGGCACTGCTGGTAGTGTTGTCCCATGGTGGCCAATTGCTCAATGTCCATGCTACTGGTGAGAATGTTGTCTTGAAGAATATTGGTATCATTTTCCTTCAATGGTGGTAAGTAGGGACACTTGTCGCTTTTAGTGGTGGATTGCATCATATCAGCACATGCTTCATTCATCTGGACGACATTGGACAACTTTTTGACCTTGGGATTGATGCAGAGGTTAGCTCGTGAACCAAGAGTCACTAAATCCACTTTGCTTGCAAAACTAGTCTTTTTGAATTCATGGATAAACTGAGAGAGTTGAGAATGCGTTCGAGAACAATAAAAGATCTTGATGGGCACGACTTGTCCTACAGTAGCAGTGGGTTCAACACGCGTCCATTCCTCCTCGGCTTTAAGCAATTCGCGTACTTGTTCAGATAACACCACGGCTGACGCGTCACCCTCCTCCTCATACTTGCGCTTCTTGAATGGTTGGACCTGCTCTTCCTTTTTGTAATCTGTAATACGCTGCAACCGTGCCTTTTGATCCAATTCACGCGCTTTCAATCGATCTGCATGTTGTTGACGTGACTTGTTCAACCTGTGCATCATGACCCAGTCAGGTACTGTGTCGCATGATTCTACGGACGCGTTTTCCTCCATATCCATCAACCACTGCAATGCACCACAAAGAATACTCAAACTTTTACCCTAAATCACTTGATCAGACCAAAGGAGGAGTGCATACGGTGCCTGTTGGACTACTGAATAGCCCAATTTTACCCTCATCAAGTGCACTGTAAATTTGTTGCATCAATTGTACTTGTACATTATAGGGTTGATGAGGATGATGAAAATCAGTTGGAATTTTCATTTTTGTAAACAAAAGAGTTTAGAGTTTCAGTTCATAAAACGCTACATCATGCCACGTTTCCCACTTGAATCCTACTTGTTCAAATGTGCCAACATGCCTGAATCCCAACTTTTCACACAATTGTCTACTTGGTGTATTGGTTGCTGTAATGGCTCCAATCAACACATGAACATTCTTGTCTTTACATGCTTGTATGAGGTGTGTGAGGAGCGTGTGGCCTAATCCCATCCTCCTATACTCCTTGTGAATATAAATAGAGAATTCCAAGGTGTGTTCGTAGGCTGGGTGAGGACGAAAGCTATCTGCACAACAATAACCAGCAACACTATCCGTTCCAGGAACAAGTGCAACAAAACGTGGCCTATGACGCGTTTGAAGGTCCTTTATCCATTGCGTACGGTCCTCTACGGTCACTGGATCCACCCTGAATATACCTGCGCTTGTGAGGATTTCGTGGTTGAAAATGTCAGTGACTTGTCTAGCGTAAAGTGTGCTCAATTCCTCAATTTGAAACGGCATGCCATGTGACTGTCAAATGTCACCATCCTTCCCTTCAAGCGTGCTGTTTAGTGTACATGATCAATCACATTTTTAAGAGATTGCAGTAGTTCCAGTTCCACTGGAGCCTGCATGTCATCCTTTATCCTCTTTGTGTATTTTCGTTTCTTTCGTGGCTCTTCATCACCATTTGATTTGCGTTTGCTGATGGCTACCAAGACACGCTCTTCAAACGTGGCCATTGATGCTGCTTCCAAAAGCGACGTGTGCCTCACATCCACCCATGCTTCTACATCTTTGCCTTCTTCATGCCCATGAAGTTTTGACTGATGCGTCCGTAGGTTACCCAGTTGGTTGAATGTTCGTCCGCAGTTCTTGTACAGGCAATAAAATGGCTTTACTTGCTCATGGATGCGTTCATGAGTGCGTAAATTTCCCAATTGTGAAAATGTTTTCTCACAGTATGAGCACTAGTTATGCTTAGTATCAAGCACGATGGACATACGTGAAATGGCTTTTCTCCAGTGTGGTGGCGTTCATGTGTCTTGAGGTTGCCCAGTTGTGAAAAGGATTTCTCGCAGTCTGGCCATGTACACGGGTAAGGTCGATATCCAGTATGTGAACTAGCAATGATCATGGAATAGGACGCGTCCTTACCGTTCGTGAATGCGTAAATGTGCCAATTGTGAAAAGTTCTTGTTGCACTGGGAACATGTGTACTTTTTTGAGGAGGTGGAGGATGACACGCTGGCAGTGGGCGACGTGATTCCATTTTC
Organism: Acaulopage tetraceros; assembly: GCA_004114255.1. Lineage (NCBI taxonomy): Eukaryota > Fungi > Zoopagomycota > Zoopagomycetes > Zoopagales > Zoopagaceae > Acaulopage > Acaulopage tetraceros. The sequence continues at coordinate 142,271 of QZWU01000003.1, forward strand.
ATGTGCTTCTGGTGACGACACACTTATTCCGTCTTGACCGGTGGCATGGTCATCTACTGTTGGAACAGAGGAACGCGATGATTGTGGGGAATGGTCACAAGAAGTGGACTGATGAGATTTGTCCTGAAGCTGGTGTGCAGTAGATGACGGCAAAGATCGCCTCAATCTCCTTGACGTGGGTACATCGATACTAGCGGCGGTGGTGGCTGGGGATCGACGCGGCCGTGCCATCAAATCGTGAGAGTTTTTTTTTTTCAGACACAGAGAAGTTTGTGACTGCTAGAGCCATGCACTATCCCAAGTCAAACAGGCTACTCATTTTTGACATGCAAGTACCTCCTGTACTTGAATCAGTCTAATCAGCACTCTGCTCTAAATATAGTACAAATGACCCTTTTCTCCGCCTGTCCCATCTCCGCCAGCTGCACTTGGAGCGCGTTGCTTGGACAGATAAAAAAATTTCAGTCCGCCCCACCCTCCAAAACTCTCTTTTTTTCCTTCACTTCATTTGTCAGATTCAGCTGTAACTTATATATAATCTCACCTCTATACCACGCTTCCTACTTACCCACTACTTCCCATCATCCCCTTTTGCACGTTATAATGGTTCATCTTACAAGCGGACTGGCTACTGCCGTACTCCTTCTTCTTGCTACCTCCAGTTTGGAAAGCAAACCCCAAACTAACTCACAGCAAGTCTCCTTGAAGCGTCGCGATGTAGCAAATTCTGTACCTTTTTATGGCAGTAGCTACTACGCCAATTGTGATTCTAATACTTCCTATTACGATGGCGGTAATTGGTACTACGACAGCTATTATTGTGATCCCTATGCAAATGGATCTGGCGGTGGTGGTGGTTCAGACTATTACACGACCACAAAGTACTACACTGTGACCAAAACGTACACTTCTGCCACCACGTCCACTGTCAGTCAGTCTTTCTCTGTGGGTGCTACAGTGTCCCTTCAAGCCACGATTTCCCTCACCCAGGATGTTACCGCAACCGTCAGTGCAGGAAGTGTCACGGATACGATTTCTCAGTCTGTCACTCAGAGTGTAACGGATACTGTTTCAAGCTCCTTTACTGAATCCTTCACAAGCAGTTTTACTGAAGTTGTACCAGAAACAACTGTCACGACTACGGCAACAGAACTCACGTACACTGATCTCAGCGTTACTGTTACCGATACCCAAACTGCTACAGTTTCTGCGGATACGACTACTTTTGCTGACACTTATTCCACCACTGCAACTGACACAATAACTGCCACAGCCACTGTTTCAGCCACCGATACAGTCTCTGTAGACACAACCACTTTCCAAACAATGACCTCAGTGACAATTAGTGAAAGTTTCTCATTCACTACCACCGCCACTGTCGAAGTTCCCGGTGAAGCTGCTGGCCCTGCACCAGCTGCCGCCACTCCAGCTGCTGTCTTTGGTGCCGCTGATATCAATGCCAATCCCTCTGCTACAACGACCCGTGCTGCCGCTGCCACTACAACCCGTGCTGCTGCCGCCACGACCACCACCACTGGTGCTGCACCCACAAGGACTGCTGCTCCTCTTTTGAACGGTTCATTGAGTAACGTTGGTGTTGATCGCAACATGTTTGGACAAGCTGCTTAAATGTGTCAATAGTGTGAGGGACTGTTATAGTGCTTGCTCTCTACCCCCCTTTAAACTATAGATCAATATCCCTTTTTTATATATATTATTAAATAATAGCTGGGATAATGTTCAGAATGCGGCTTTATTCTCTCACTATTGGAACATCACCTTCTACCCTCACAGGCACTACATTCAATTGAAACGCATCTATCGGCAGTACCACAGATCCAACCACCACACCATCTCCTAATCTTCCACTAGCCATGGAATCCACTGATGCATTGGATACATAATCAGGTGGAGGTGGTAAACTAGCAGCAGGGACACGTGACGCGACTTGTGAAGTCAATACAGCAGAAGCAATGCGCATGGACCCTTGATCCACTTGTGAGTACATGGGAAGTGATTCACCCGTCTGGTTGGTAGCGTTTTGTGAATGAATGTGGAGATTTCGGCGTTTACAAGAATAATATGTGCATAAAGCAAGGAGACAGGTGGTTGAAAAAGTGAATCCAATAACAGGGAGATAACAGGATGCATTACAAGTGAATGGCTGAGTTGTGGTGGTGGTGGTGGATTGTGCCAGGATGGTCGTTATGGAAAACAGGAGAATGTTCAAGATGGTCGTCGTCATGGCACATTGATTTCGGGAAAAGGGTGAACCATGCACACGTGGCAGCACACTTTATATCAAACCACGTTGACAATGTCCGTGTCCCTATTGGAATTTGCCCTAATACGGTCTTCCAGTCCTAATCGTGACCGAATACTCCCTACAATCAAGGAAGGATTGGGACTTGGTGGGATGGATTCATTTCCATCAATGGGTGAAAGGAGGAGGTCACGGTTCTGTTGAGATGCACGCAATTGCCTTGAATTGTACGCTTGGCCACCAGAGACGGTCGTTCGACGTGGTCGGTCAAATGAAGACGTTCGGATGTGTGGTAAAACCCTTGCATCTTCATGAACGAGTGTACGGACAAGGTCACGATGAGCAAACATCATGGGAAGTCCATCTGGGGATTCAGGTTCATGGACATCAACTCTGCCGTCAATCACTGTCGATCCATCCATGTCCAATGCAATGTCAGGAGGTCGAGGTTGCCTTAAATGTGCATAAAGTGGAAGGCTGACGGTATGATCATGGCGTTCCGTCATACCACGCCTTCTAGAAAACTCTGAATAGGTTTGAACAGAGGTTATTTGGTTGTCCATTGGTCGTGGTCCAGATGCTCCAAAGAAATGTCGAATTCGACCTTCATCTGAAGAAGTGATTGAGGAAACTGAAGTGGATTGTGTGCGTGGACGAGTCTGTGGCTTTTCAACTGCATGTGATGTGCGAGCTTTTGGCCAATGGATCCAAGCAACAATGGCAGCAATAATGGCACCAAGTGTCAATAAAACTGATACAGGAATGTAAAAGTATAAATCATTCATTGAAAAAGTGCGCGAGTGTTGTTGTTGTGTGTGTGTCGTTATTGTAACTGCAGTCGCAGTCAATTAATTATTCGTCAATTGGAGGGGGGGAAATGTTCAAATGGGGATTTTTTTTCAAGAGGTACATGTGACTGCTTTTTACACCATTCATCCTCTAGTCCAACTTGTCCAAATGATCCAATCGTGTCAGTACCAGTGCTTTACTCGTTTCTTGAATCTCACCAGCCAAAAACACTTCGTCCAGGATAGCATACACTTTGTAGAAATTGAATACAAGATCCAATTCACACACATTTCCAAAAAAGGCATCCAATACTTCAACAAAAAAGTGAATGGCTTCCAGGTACGCCAGTTCATTATCTGATCTATCCACACAGAAACAAAAGAATAAGCCTGCGTATCGACGGTACACTAATTTGTTGGTTTTGAATTCAACAAAGTTGGATTGGTGCTTTTGATCACGAGGTGCAATAAGGCGATGAACTTCACCTTTGGTACGGATTTTTTCATCATCCTCTAGTGGAATGTACCATTTTGCAAGGCGAGTTTTCCCTTGACGATTTTGAACGAGGATAAATCTAATCTAGTGGGTGGATGAGCAGGCGATGAATAAATGAGATGCCGCCATCTGAGATGCAGTTGTGCAAAGTGGAGATTTCGCAGTCACAACATCCGCCTCTCACAGGTCAGGTGCGTATCTCCCAACCTCATCATCCATGCATCCATCCAATACGCGTTTGCAGTCCTCATAGAATGTTGATCATCCGACACGCGAGCATGGAATCCATGGATTACAGCACTTTTTCAACAGTGCCGATCAACCATCACAATGATTCCAATTGCACCCTTGTCTCATCGCTTCCTCATTTCCAGGAATCATCCGTCTCATTCCATTCTCTAGGTATTTTTTGCTGATTCAACATGGTCCAAAGAGTGACTTATCGCCGCCGCAACGGATACAACACCAAATCCAACCGTGTCAGACTCATCAAGACACCAGGTGGTCAACTTCGCTTCCAATACACCAAGAAGAAGGGAACGAGACCAAAGTGCGGAGACTGTGGATCTGCTCTCACTGGTATTCCAGCTCTTCGTCCATACGATTACTCCAAGATCTCCAGGACTCAAAAGACTGTGACTCGTCCTTATGGTGGTAGTCGATGTGGCAAGTGTGTCCGTGAACGTATTGTGCGTGCATTTTTGATTGAAGAACAAAAGATTGTGAAGAAGGTCATCAAGGCACAAGCCAAGGCACAATAAATGTGGTCAAGAAGCGCTTGTTTAATCCATGTCCCAAAGTACCGCATTGTAATTTTCCAAGAGTTCAGGGTGTTGTTTGAATTGAGCTTGCCACATTTCAAATCCACCGCGTAAAATGGAGACTTGTTGGGGCTGAGAGTTGGGGATGGAATCATCGTGGTCTTGGTGAGCTTCATAGTAGATGCGAGCACTTTTTGGACCGCGAACTTGGGAGAGAGCACAGTGGAAAATGATGTGAGGAACGGACGAATAAGTTTCCATGAGGTGAGGAAGATTATCGTAGAGTGTGTGAGCTGGTACATTGAGAGCATGAGGAATGTTGCCACCCTACAGAAGAGAGAGTGAGGGGGGAAAGGGAAGAGTGGAATACAGCAAAGTCAGTGTCACGAACATCAACCACAAGATAATCGCGTCTAAATTGGGTTGGTACATTCACATACGGACAACTGGTACCTTGGTTGAAGCGCAGGATTCCTCATCATGGTGGCCAATTGTTGTGGTTCAATATAGTGTGGAGTATAGTAGCGATTCATTTCTTTCTTTTGAAATGGAATTCTTGGATCGTTTTAACTCGGTTGATGCTTATTTGGAGGAATTGACGGCATTCTTGCACGAGTATGGATGGTTGACAGAATTGTGTATTGTTGATTTTATGGTGAATGAGATTTGGACGCGTCAAGTACCACAGGAATGGCATCACATGTTCAATGAAGCAACTTTATGGGATGACTTGCTCAACCTTGCTTCAGGTGAGACACTGGGAGTCGAGCAAGGTATGACAGAGTCCTTTAAAAGATTTCTGCAACAGATTGAGCGTTTATCCCTACCGCGAACGCCAACATCCACTCTAGCATCAGTCGAACGATGCATTCAACTTGGCATGACACCCAAAAAGATTCATGAAGTACCACTACATCTGGTAATAATGGAATAATATTAGGTGGAAGCCATCGCATCCTGCATTCACAATGTAGCACAAAACACTAACATTCAACATGTGGTGGATTTAGGATGTGGTCAAGTAACTCTCTCTCCTCCTTTAATCTGACAAGATGTTTTAGGGTTACTTGAGTAGAACATTGGCTTATCAGTATGGATTAAATGTCCTAGCAGTGGATGCCAATTCAATACAGACATGTGGTGCCAAGAAATTCGACAGTCGTCTAGTGTCAGTTGCACGTCAATCCAAGGGACAATTGACGCACATTACACAAATCATTGATAATGCGAGTGACCTCGCTCAGTTACAACCAAATCCATCACAGGATATGCTGTTGTGTGGCTTGCATGCATGTGGTCAACTTTCCATCAACACCCTTCGTCTCTTTTTGGAATGTGAGCAAGTCAAAGCACTTGTGTTGGTTGGATGCTGCTACAACCTACTTGAAAAACCCTTTGAGCCTTGTAGTCGTGCCTTTAAAAGCATCAGTCTTGGATTATCCTATACTCAATTGCAAGCAGCCTGTCAGACACCCGTACGATGGAATGTGGAACGAGAGGCTACGATTCAATCCATACAAAAGCATTACAATCGTGCATTATTGCAACAAGTACTACTGCACTTTAATGTACCCATTCCTCGAGTTGGCAAGGTCAAAGCAACTGCACTTTCCGATTACCTGGACAGTGTCCTCCAACACAAAATGTCACTCACTAATCACTCCACCATCAAAGCTTATGCCCTTGATCTCCATGCCAATCAACCACATGCACTCAATCACCTTGCCATCACATGGACGTGTCGTGCACTCATTGCCCCTGTCTTGGAAACTCTGTTGCTCATGGACCGTCTGTTGCTCTTGCAAGAATCTGGCCTACATCCCAAGCTCCTTCCACTCTTTCAGCCCACCCTATCACCTCGCAACATGGCTCTCATTGCAACTAAATCCCAGCAAGAATCTTTATATAAATAATCCCATCCATCATGTAAACTTGTCCAACCTCTTGCTTTGTACAGCCAATTTCTCCCCAGTTCTATCCGTCTTTCTTCCAATCCTATCCAACCCTTCATTCTGTGATACGACCTCCGTATTCATTGCCCTTGCAATTCCACCCAACCTATTCAAACTATCACTCATGAGATCCAAATTCGAGTTGATTTCACGCTCCGTGTCTCGATCATCATCCTCAAACGTGTACTTGTCTCCATCATCATACTGTCTAGCACCACCACCTTGTCCACCTCTCAAGGCACCTTCCACACGCTGTTTACTCTGATACGAAGCATTAGCCAATTGACCTCTTTGCGCGCTCTGCTGCCTATACTGTTCTTCAATCTTTGCCAACTCTGCTTCCTTGTTCTTCTTTTTACTAAATGGATTCTTCATAGACACTGAAAAGATGGATTTGTTCAATTTCTTCAATTCCGTAGTTTGAGCAGCAGCCCTATCCACATGCACATCAGCAATATCCAATTGACGTTCCACGTTGAGGATTTGTTCACCTTGTTGACCGAGTTTAACAAGAGTCTTTTCACCAATTTCTTCTGTTTCTTTCAACTTGGATACAGCAGCACGAGTGGAATCGAGAGTGTCCTTTTTAGTTTGATTGATTTTGAGTTTGATTCCTTCCACGTCATCGTCGTCATCGTCGTCAGCAAAGGCTGAACGGTTAGCAGGACGACGGGATGAGGAATCGTAACTTGATCCACCACCACCACCACCACCACCACCTGTGCGGTAAGAACCGTAACCACCTGGTGCAGAGGAAGGAGCATTGTAGCGAGGAGCAGTGGCTGAAGCTTTGGCATTGTATCTGCGATAATCGTCCATGTTGTGGAAATTTAAGAGTGGAGAAAGAAAGGTGTGTGGACTGGTATTTTTGTAAGCCTCGCCCCAAGGTGGTGCCACACACGGAGAATACAGCATCGGACTTGGTCCCATTAATCATATTGTCTATTGAAGGGAAAGAGAGAGAGAGGGGGGAGGGGGGCCCATGTATGCTGTGTCTACATGTTGTTTGTGTGTGGAAAGTGGATGACGAGTGTGATTGACAAGAACTGCAAACTGCCAAAAAAAATTTCTTTTTTCTTCCTCTCCTTCAACTATTCACGTCAAAGACGCGTCCTTTTAGTTGCTTTCTGATCTTTAAACAGCCTTTGAACAACCTAAAATGTCACGGGGAGAAAAGGTACATTTAGCCCCCCTACCACACACTCATCCTCTCTCCATTAGAAAGCCGAATACTTTGAGAAGCTCAAGGGCTTGCTCCAAAACAACACCTCCATCTTCATTGTCAACGTTGACAATGTTGGCTCCAACCAGATGCATCAGATCCGCGTTGCTCTTCGTGGTCAAGCTACCGTTCTCATGGGTAAGAACACCATGGTCCGTCGTGCCCTCAAGCTTTTGATTGCTGATAATCCAAGTTACGAAAAGCTCCTTCCACACGTCAAGGGCAACATTGGTTTCGTCTTCACCAACGACGACTTGAAGGAAGTGCGTGAAAAGATCACTGCTAACCGTGTTCGCGCTCCTGCTCGTGCTGGTGCCATTGCCCCACTCGATGTCTACATTCCTGGTGGTAACACTGGTATGGAACCTGGAAAGACCTCTTTCTTCCAGGCCCTCGGTATCCCAACCAAGATTGCTCGTGGTACCATTGAAATCGTTAGCGATGTCCATTTGCTCAAGGTTTCCCAAAAGGTTGGTGCTTCTGAAGCCACCTTGTTGAATATGCTCAACATTTCTCCATTTACCTATGGTATGACTGTGTTGCAAATCTATGAACGTGGTAACCTCTTCCACCCAAGCATTTTGGATGTTGAAGAATCTGCCTTGTTGGATTTGTTCATGACTGGAGTCAAGAATGTTGCTGCTATTTCTCTCCAAGCCAACTACCCAACCCTTGCCAGCGTTGCTCACTCTTTGGTCAATGGATACAAGAACTTGTTGGCTGTTTCCATCGAAACCGACTACACTTTTGCTGGATCTGAAAAGGTATGTTCTCTCCTCCTCCTCCTCCTTTAGTGTGCCATGATGATCAAGTACCCACATTCTCGGATCCTTGATGACGCATCAAAAAACTCACTCTAATTTTTTCCTGAGCACACTCCTTCCTCTCTCTCTCCCTCTCTCCATGTTTTCATTACTCATTCCTTTTTTCTTTAGATCAAGGCTTACTTGGCTGACCCAACTGCCTTTGCTGTCGCTGCCCCAGTCGCTGCTTCCGGCTCTGATGCCCCAGCTGCCAAGGAAGAAGCTCAAGAAGCCGATGAGTCCGATGATGACATAGGCTTTGGTCTCTTTGATGATTAAGCAATCCAAGACAATACAGTTCATTGTGTACTGTCTCTCTCTCTCTCTCTCTTAAAACTCTTTATGCTTCCATGTTATCCTAGCACGTCCCTTATTCCACTGTCTTATTGCTATCCAAATCACACCATACAATCCCAACAACACCATCACAACCATGTCCACAATCAACAGTACGCGTGCAGGTACAAAGTGAATAAATGAACAGGATCCCAAGTGATACTCGTACCCACCATCCCCTCCCTTTCTAATCTCAAACAAGTCCATATTCCCACTATAATCGCCCATCACTGACCTCACAGTCACTTCCCTTGCCTTTCCCTCTTTACCCTTCCACAACCCCTCTGTACTCCTTGGCAACCTCCTCACTACATGCTCATCACCCACCATCTCATGTTCTGTAAAACATCCCTCATGATCATGTCCAACCAAAATCCACGTCGGTTTCAATTTCTTCAACAACATCTTTGACGTATCTTGCAACAAATGCGTCTGAGAAGCAACTCCACCCTTTCCATCCCATACAATTTCAGGTGGATCAAAACACACACCCTCCCCTTTGTGCAATGGAATATGCGTCAATAAAATCAATGGATCTGTTGAATTCTCACGCTCCTTTGCAACCCTTTCAATCAAATCGTACGTTTCCCGTTTCAATCCATCTTCATGCGTACCATCCAACACTAAACTATTCAACAAGAGCACTTGATGTCCATCCATCTTGAAATAATCATTTGATTTTCCAAATACTTGTTCGAATCGATTAATGTAGTACTGGTGCAATTCTCCACCATATCCAATATCATGATTACCTGTAATGTTGATTCGTATCGGTACTTTTGATTCATCAAAAATGGCCTTGAATCGATCAACACGGCGTGTAAAGTCCTCTTGAGGGATAAACTGTGCACTGAATATATCGCCCATGATTACAACGTGTGTTGGTGATAGTGAGGTGGAGATTGACGTGATAATGTGTTTGAGGTAGAGGTCACTTAGAAGAAGTTCGAGTTGACCTGCCCATGGGTTTTTGGAGAGTCGGTAATCGCCTTCCATTTGGGGATCACCAACAAGTGCCATTCTAACAGTGGAATCTAGTGGGGGGGAGTTGAACAGGGGAGGTGAGTGATTATACCTGTGAAATTCCAGCTACAGAATCGTGCATAATTATACACATATAGATTAATCAATAGAAAGGCCGTTAAAGTGATGAACACAACACGACGCAAAGTTCTCAACATGGAATTTTTTGTTACTCTTTTCTAAAGTTGAAAACAAGGCGGTTGGGCGTGTTGATGTCCAAACCTCCAATGACGCCTTTGGTGGAACCCTGGTTCAAGGCTTTCATTGCTTCCTGTGGTGAAATGTAATCCTTTTGCATACTGAGATACAAGGCCAATACTCCAGCGACATGAGGAGATGCCATTGAAGTGCCTGACAGCACATCTGTTTGGTCATTGGATTCGCCTACTGCAGTGGATAGAATATCTCTACCTGGTGCGAATATGGTGGTACAATTGCCACTATTGGAGAATGAGGAAATGGTGTCATTACGATCAATGGAACCAACAGCAATGGAACCCAGTGAACTTGCAGGTGAAACTGTGCATGTATCCTCACCATAACCATTTCCAGCGGCACTGACCACATGAATGCCCTTGGCTATGGCCTGTTCCACTGCATCATTCACTGCCTTGTTCTTTGGACCAACTAAACTCATATTGATGATACGGGGTCGACCTTGACCCTTGGTATAATTGGTAGCCACCCAATCAATAGCGGCAATCACGTCTCTCCATGGACCAGTTCCCCATGCATCCAAGGCCTTTACACCAAAGAGATTGACCTTTTTAGCAATTCCAAAGGTCTTGCTGCCAACAGTTCCTGCAACATGTGTTCCATGCCCATGTAAATCCACAGGTTCCTCATCCTCCACAAATGACTTGACTTGTTTGGCACGACCTTCAAAGTCCTTGTGAGCATCCCAGACACCAGTATCCACAATGTAGACATCCACATCCTTACCACCGGCACTTGGAGCAACATAACCTTCAGAAAGGTTCAATTTACGTTGAGAGACGCGAGTCATACCCCAGGATGGAGGGGCATTCTGGACTTCATCATCACCAGAAGGTTCTTCAGCAACAATACGGGCAATACCATCAGGCACAACATATTCCACATCAGGGTTACGTCTGATTTGACGAATGAGATTAGGGTCAAATCGACCTGCAGCACCGTTAAACACAGTGTACTCGTGAGTGACTTGAGAGTAGGACTTGCCAAAGTTACGGACAAGAGAGTGCAAGCTGTGGAGAGATGCCCCTGGTCGGAGTTTTATAATGTAGCGATTGGATACATCCACTTTGGATTGACCATGAGCCAACAATGTACCAAGCAATAAAAGCAACATCAATTTCATCATGATGATAATTGAAAGGTTTGTGACTGCCTTTTCTCCTCTTTCCAAAAAAATGGTCAGCACATCTCTCACATTTTCAGGCCACGCGTCATTGCGTCAACGCCTCATCATGGCAACCCTCAGCAGACGCGCCATTCGCATCGACTCTATCCGTTCCAATGAAGACAATCCAGGTCTCAAAGACTATGAAGCAGGATTCATCCGTCTATTGGAAAAAGTAACCAATGGATCCACCTTTGAAATCAATTACACGGGTACATCCATCCTCTACAAGCCAGGTGTGATCATTGGAGGACGCGTTCAGCACGATTGTTCACCATCACGTTCAATCGGTTACTATTTAGAAGCCATGATCTGTCTCGCACCTTTCACAAAAGAGCCATTCTTCCTTACACTCAATGGCATCACCAATGATAATGTGGATATGAGTGTTGATACGATACGTACAGTCACACTCCCACTTGCTAAGTACTTTGGACTAGTACAAGGCGTTGAATTGAAGATTACAAAGCGAGGTGCTCCACCACTTGGAGGTGGACAAGTGGTATTTCATTGTCCAAATACGCGTTCATTGCAACCTGTTCAGTTGATTGAAGAGGGAAGGGTCAAGAGAATTCGTGGAATTGCGTATTCGACGCGTGTTTCTCCACAAACTGGAAATCGAATTGTTGAATCTGCGAGATCGGTGCTTAATCAGTACATTCCAGACATTTACATTTATACGGATCATTACAAGGGTGTGGAGTCTGGTCAATCACCTGGATTTGGTTTATCTTTGGTCGCAGAGTCGACTAGTGGAGTCCTACTAAGTGCAGAATTGACAGCACAAGCAGGCGAATCTCCTGAAGATATTGGTGTTGGTGCCGCACGTTTATTATTGGAACAGGTGGAACGTGGTGGTGTGGTGGATACGAATCATCAGTGGCTACCTCTGCTGTGGATGTGTACAAGTCCAGAAGATGTGAGCAAGATTCGATTGGGACCACTGAGCTCCTTTACCATTAATTATCTGAGGGATTTGAAGCTGTTTTTTGGAGTGACGTTTAAAGTACAGGAAGAAGAATGGAAGGATGAGTACAGTTCAAGGCCAAGGGAGACGGTGATGCTGACGTGTGTGGGCGTTGGATTTACCAATTTGAACAAGAAAACTCAGTGATCGATTGATGTGTAAAAAATTCTTTTTATGCTTTCCATCATCCAGCCGATTCCTGCCGCACCATCAGATTACAATTCAGCCTGTGATAACTGCAGATACCGTAAAATACGATGCATCAAATTAAACACGCACACGTCCTGCAAGCACTGCCATGAACGTCAATCAGCCTGCAAATATTCATTACGCAAAAAACGCACGATTAGACAGCATAGTCCACCTCAGTCCATCTCACCGTCCTCTGAATTGGATTTCCACTCTTTAAACTCACCTTTGCCATCCATGCTATCCCTCAACTACGACATTTCAGCTCCATTTTGCAAATTCCTTGTGCAAAAGTACTTTGAACAACCAGACACGTACCAAATGCGCATTATCCATCCACCAACGTTCCTCTCACGCCTCTCCAAAGGGCAACTTCCAAGTTTTCTACTCTTTTCCATCCTGGCTTACTCTGCATTCAACGTACATGAAGTCAATGATCGCATCCTACTTTCCAGCACACTTGCAAAGCGTGCCAAGGATGAACTTAAAGAAGCGCCTGCGTCCCTTGAAGCCATTCAAGCATTCTATCACCTCTCTATCCTCGATGTGTTTTCCAATCGACCTCAGAGCACCTACATGGTCACCAGCATCATGTTTCGCATGTGTTTTGAACTTGGACTTCACTTGATTGACCAGGATTTCACCTCTAATCCATCCGACATTCAGTCCTGCATTGAAGTGGAAAACAGACGGAGTATATGGTGGTGCTGTTATGTTTCTGACAGGACAGCAGGGTTTGCAAGTGGACTTCCTCAATTCATTTCAGATTCGGATATCGCAGTCCATTATCCTTGCAATACGTCAGCATGGCTTAAAGAAACGCCCTTTCAGCACACTGCACCAAAATTCAATGCAGAAACACAGTTGTTTATGAACCATCATCCAGGTGAAAAGCACATTTTATTTGAACATTCCAGTCGATTACCCTTGGTGGATGCTAACTTCATGTACATCATCTGTCTACAAACACTAGCAGGCAGAATTGCAAGTTATGTGTACCGTAACAATTCAATGGGAATCGGTAACCGTGCCAAATCCACAGTGGACCTCCAATCAACTCAACAACAATTATCCAAACGCTTTTTTGTCAAGAATTACGAATTCACCATTTTGGAAACTGCATTGGAAAACTTCAAGGATGCCTTAGTTCCCTACTTTTCACTCAGAATCCTTCCACAAAACATTACGCAACCTCAAGTACTTTACATTCACACATTGTACTACACGTGTACCATGACACTTTATCGCTCACAACTTGCCTTACCACGTCAACCATTCTCCAATGTCACTACTTCACTCTCTCAATTCTACCTTGGTAAATTATTAGAAGCAGCAGACAAGTGTACGGATTCCTGTTGGTACTGGTACAAGCGTGAAGAAGAATTCCATCATGCATTTCTCTCTTATTGCATTTATGGTGCTGCATGGATGTACTTGGATGTCATGTTGATGCGTGATAAATCAGGTGAGAATACGTACAAATTGATACCCATGTTACAAGGTAAGACTGAGTATGTGGATGGATTACAGGCATTTGATGAACATTGTTTATTGTACTTTAATCGATGTAAAATGGTGTTGGAAGCGTGTGCAATCAAATGGGACATTTCAGCATCTTCCTTGAGAGCATTGAATGATGCAGTTGATAGAATGGTTTCTTCTAATTGGGAGAATTGTGCTGTACAACTCATGAGATATGCGCGTACGTAATCTATTTTTAAACTTGAATTCTATTTAGGTCACATGTGAGGCGTTTATTTCTTGTAGTTATCCCAATAAGACTTTTCCTCTTCACTCATCCAATTGATTTGAACTGGTGCATTTGCAGTTGGTGCAACAGGATCAGTTGCTAAATGGTCACGCACATAGTAATCTTCCACTTCAAATTGTGGCATGGGCATTGCATAATCTGGCTCATCTTCTTCCTCTTGACCTGCAAAGTAAGGACTTGGTTCAAATGCATGATCTTCATCCATATCCACATCATGACCATGAGGAGGTTGCTGTTGTGGAGTATCATCTGCATAATCTTGAGGGGAAAAGTAAAGACCTTCAACAGTGGAATCACCACGAAAAGTAGGTTGATGTTGTTGCTGGACTTGACCAAAAGTACCAACAGCAGAAGCAGCAGCTTCTTCTTGTTGATAACGTTCCCATTCATCCTGATAATCTGCAAAATCATGATCATAAGTGGCTTGTTCTTCAGACGTAGGCATGGCCATGGGTGGTGGAGGTACATTCAAAGCAGGCATGGGAGGCATGGGTTCTTGAGATTTGTTTACACCAAATCCACCAATACCTGCATGCTGACTCTGTCTCTGATCCTTTGCACCAGCACCAAATCCAGCAACACCAACATACCCTTCAACATAATCACTTTCGTAATAAGAATCTGTGTTGGCACGTTGATCGTACGTTTGATTGTATCCATCAAAACTGTTGAAACCACCAGATGGATTGGGATCAAAGGGAGATCGAACGTCACGAATGCCAGGAGTTGGTGCATTGAACTTTGTAGAAACGGACATGACAGGCTCTTCTACGTGGTATTCGCGTGCACGTCTCCTACGATGAAGGAACATGAAAATACCAGAGGCAACGAATAGAGCGGCTACCAACAAGGTCAAAGTAATGGCTGAACTGCAGTTCTCTTTACAGCCTGCAAGATGAAGTGCATAGCTTTGAATCTTTTGGTTGGTTGGAGGTGCAGAAGTTGTGGCGGGCGTTGCAGGACCCAAGGAATTGGAGGGTGGAGGAGGAACAGATGGAGTGGCTGGTACTTCAGTTAGGGGTGGAAGGGTGTTGAGAAAGATGGGACGACCATTCAAGGGATTAACTGCGATTGGAGTTGGAGCTGTTGGGGTTGTTGGAGTAGGATTGACAGCTGGAGGGGCTGCTGGAGGAGAAGGTGGACCCCGGGGATCCATGGCGACTTGTATTGGTTTCTAAAGAGGTAGTGAGAAAAGGGGATCGTTAAATCGACTGAGAATCAGCCTAATTGGAGAATTTGATGAAAAAAAAAGATGGAAAAAGTGTATTGGACTGCCCATGTGGCCCTCCTGTGACCCTCCTGTGGGCCTGAGGACACTTGGACTAACCTGAGCACATACAGGACTTGTTCACTGCCCCACTCTCCTTCAGCTCCACCAACCATCCCAGAGGGCCATGTGTTCCACAGCAGTCACATATGAAAAATCTTTTCTTCCACATCAACATACAGACGATTTTTTACCAAATCTCATCCTTTTTTTTCCCTCTTTTCCTCCCCCGATTTGCTTTTCCCTCTCCTCTCTCTCTCTCCTTTTTTACTCCCCTTCCTGATCCTATACAGGTTGCGCCAATAGTTGCCCTTTTTTTCTCTGCAACTTTATTCCAAGCACACCTATAGAAATCCTTCTTTATTCTAAACGAATCTCGACATGAATCAACAACAACAACAACAAGATTTACAACATCAACGAACAAACGTGCCAAATGAGACTTCTAGTCACGCCAAACATCCTTCATCTCTCGGTTCATCCACCACCAAATTGACCAGTTCTCCTGTTAATAACGACCACGCTAATGACCTCAAAGCCTCCGTTCTCTCTGCTGGTGTGACAGATGCCTCACTACCATCAGCCGACATTTCTTCTTCTGCTGTGTCTCAACCTTCCCCTAGTTATGGTGGGTGTGGAAGTGCATGCTGGATGATCCTTGGTCCAGTTATTGCTGGTGTCGTGGTAGCTGCCATGGTGTTTGGCCTAGTCATGACCAAAAGAAGGCGTCGTTTACGTGCTCAGACTGAATTGGATCTCAAAGCAAGTAAAGCCAAAGCCAATGATGGTTTGGATGATGATGATTTGATGGTGGAAATGTTTGAACCACCTGAATTACTGTCCTCTGGCAACATTTCAGGTGCATTCTTCAATTGGAGGAATGCCAGTTCACCACCAGAAGGTGGGAAGGAAAGTAGGCGTGGAAGTGCTCAGTTTTCAGGTAGAAGTACCGCGTTGGGTTTAACGACCATTTTGGAAGAAGGATCAAGTTCCTATGAACAACAGCAACGTATCAAAAAGTATCATGGTAACATTAGACGTCCTAGTGGGAAGGGTAGTGATGCTGGAATGTTGTCACCGCTCAAGCTCACATCTCCGCATCCAGTGCTGCGTGGACCATTAGCAGGGGTGGGTGGAATGAGGAATATGTCGTTAGCAGACACACCTCCATTATCACCCTTGATTTCACCAACTGCTAGTCCTGCACCCTCAGATACTGGTGGTGGGGGATTGGCACATGCTACTCCTGGACAACAACTGTATTTAACAGCACCTGTTGGTGGACGACCCAAGAGGAAGCTGACTATTCCTTACAATCCACAGGATGTGACGAGAAGACGTTCATTGGAAGGTGCTTGGTAGGTGGTGGGGAGTGTGCTGAGAGGTAAGCTAGATGAACTAAATCACGACATTTACAAAGGCAATTTCCACTTGTCACCCTGTTTGATGGCACGTCTCCATTTTGCCACTCCATCCCGTCTCATTTGTTCTGCACAAGCCTTGCAAAGGAGGCAAGTGGGTTGAGGCACTGCATGAACGAGATCATCCACACCATTCCACATGTCATGTGGTGCCACTTTTGCCCTTTTGCCCAACCATGGCAGTGCATCAGGTTGAATAGCCACACCAACAGTAGTGACCCTTGTTGGATTCCATGCCCCAAAGTACCGTTCACCATCCACCATATCCAACTCGCGAAAACTCAACAGTACCCACGTACCGCACAATGTACACTCATTCACACAAACACTTGGCTCTGCAGGCTCAATCAATTCACTCGATGCACATTCAGGACAACACAAATGAAACTGCTTGTAAACCCGTGGCCTTGTCTTTCTTTGCTTCAAACACACCTTGTCCTGCACGTTCATGTACACTCCTTCAGTAGTTAAAATGGCATAAAACCACGATTGTGGACATAGACCAAATTCACAGTTGAATAAAGGCTGTGCATACACATCTGGCCTCTTTGAACAATAAAAACACGCGTCTTGAAGCAATCTCTTCCACTTTGGCATACGATCCAATAGTACATGACGTATTGCAAACTCTTTCCAAGTGGATAATAGAGGCATGGGTAATTGTGGTGCACCTAATCTCTTGCACATGATGCGCCACAACTCATCAGGAATGTTGTAAAAGACGCGTAGGGCGTGAGAAGCAACCAATAAATTCTTGAGGTCTAATTGGATGAGGATGAGCATCAATAGTTCGGGGGCAAGTCGGGATATTCTGGCCATTTTACTCTTTTTTTTCATAAAAAAATGTTGAGACTTTCCAGGCCATTGCACCCACTGCGCAACATTTCAAAACGCTCATTACATTCTGATGGGCTAAAGGCTACACCTGGCAAATTGCCCACTACTCCAACACGGTATACGTTGAAGCCACCAAGCCCAAATACTGCTTTGGCTGTTTTGTTGGGATTAACAGGTGGGGTACTCTTGGCAGACTCTCTTCCCAAACCAAAAGTACTTTTATTTGTGGTGGTTGTGATCTCTGACTGTATCCATAGGACAAGGTCGATCCCGATTTTAGACGCACGTTTATCAATGGTACCCCAACTGCAAGTTCCCTTTATCCACATCAAACTGACGCGTCCTTTGTAGAAACGCCATGATTTTGAACCTCTTGTCAAGCCACCAGATACTGCTCCAATGCGCGATCGCATGTCCTACTTTGTTCAAGATTTACAACGACAAATCGTCACTGCAGTCTCTGATGTAGACAAAACTCCCTTCTTTATTGACACTTGGGAACGCTCTGAAGGTGGATTTGGAACGTCTTGTGTTCTTCAAGATGGAAATGTGTTTGAAAAGGCAGGTATCAACGTATCCGTCATTCATGGACAACTTCCTCCTAATGCAATGATTCGAATGCGCGCTCGTGGCCATGACAAGTTGGATCCCAGTCGTGGTGCCCTTCCCTTCTTTGCAACGGGCATTTCTTTGGTCATTCATCCACGTAATCCTCATGTACCCATCATCCATTTGAATTATCGTTATTTTGAAGTTGTCAATCCTGATGGTGAAGTTGTCTCTTGGTTTGGTGGGGGTTGCGATCTCACTCCCTCTTACTTGTATGAAGAAGATGCACAACATTTCCACAAAGTCATCAAGGATGCCTGTGATAAGTATTCTCCTGACTATTATCCAGAGTACAAGAAATGGTGTGATGATTACTTTAATAATTTGCATCGTGGTGAACGTCGTGGTATTGGTGGAATCTTTTATGATGATGTACCTGCTAGTGGCGACAAGGGTGAAGCCTTTTTCAAATTTGTGCAAGAGTGTGGACATGCGTTCATTCCATCCTACCTTCCTATTGTGGAAAAGAGACGTGGCATGAGTTATAGTCAGGAAGAGAAGCGTTGGCAGCAGTTGAGACGTGGACGTTATGTGGAATTCAATTTGGTACATGATAGAGGTACAAAGTTTGGATTGGTGACTCCAGGTGCTAGGATTGAGAGTATTTTGATGAGTTTACCATTGAATGCTCGTTGGGAGTATGGCCACTTGCCAGTGCAAGGATCAAGGGAAGCTGAATTGGTCAAGGTGCTCAGGGAACCTCGAGACTGGCAATAATAATTTCTGATTTTAAAAAAAGCGTGATGGAATCACTAACTTCACCTCGACCACTTTACCTGTTTCTCATCTCATTCTGCGTACTGATTATCCTATTCGTCCTTTTAACACTGTTTATCCTCTTTACCAAAATCCAATCCACGCCAGGGTACCATCGTCCACATTCCACATCATTTGCATCCTCCAATTACTCACCAGATGCAGTCATGTTTGACATGGATGCACTTGAAATGGAATTAGAAGGAAAGGGAAAGGGTGTAGTTGGTGTAGATCCAATCTATCGGCGTGAAAAGATTGGTAAATGAGGACAATAGATTTGTTTTCATGCAATCACGACCATTTTTCAAGACATGGCAACACAATCGCGTTATTTGTCAGCTTTATAGGGATTGTATGAGGAGTACACGATTCCTACCTGATGCAATCAGTGTGGGATATGCGACAAGTTGGATACGTGAACGGTTTCGATATGAAAGGCATAACACGTCACCAAAACAGGTACAAAGACTGGTGAGGCAAGGTCAAGAGATTGTTGGATTGTTGAAGAGTAAGGATGAAAGGCTGATGAAGGATGTGGAGGATGCAGCATGGGGACGCACTGGACAACTCGCTACAGTCATGTCAAGCGTACACACATTTTTGTCTCGATTGTCACTTATGGTTGGTAGTTGAAGCGGTGGAATAGCAAGAGACGGCCATGTCGATGGGTCAAGGACACGCGCTCACTTGCCAGTATCAAAAAAGATCCGCATCCAGCTTATCGAATTCCACTACCTTCTCATTTGTGGCGACAACTAGAACAACAAGATCCAAACATTATGTGCAGACTACATCCACAACTGCCACGACCACCAATACAACCACGTCCAAGTATCAAAGTACGCGTATTTGCAGTTGCTAATGCACATGGATGGGGATTTGTACGGAGAAAACCATTTGTTCAGTCACATCGATTATCCATGCAACTCAAGAATAGAGCAAAAGAGGAATTGGTGAGGGTGGAAAGGATGAAACGAGCACAATCGTACATGGAATACATGGACTTTGAATGGAAATTGATGAATGAATTGAATAGGATTGGAGAAATGAAGAATTCAAGGTATTGGCATGAACCTTTAATGTGGTACACTGCATGCAAAAGGGTAGTTGATGGATTGGTTGAAGAACAAAAGAGAGTTTATGAGCAAAAGCAAGACTCTGTTCAACGTGCAATCAAAAAGGCAGCTTTTGAACGAGATTACATAAGAATGTTGGATAAGCGTAATAAACAGGGTTAAGAGATGTCAATGGGATAAACGTTGGCAGGAACATGGTTTTGTTGGGATTCTGCAAGGGACCAAAGGTGACAGACACCATCAGGAAGGGTAGGACGGATACTGGAGATGGTTTCTTCAAGGGCTTCAGATTGAAGTCGAATCATATTCCACTTTTTACCAGATTCACGCAAGAGTGTGCGACATTGTTCAAGGGCTAGTGCACACTTTGTAGTGTAGTCATCAGAGAGGAGTGACCGACCATTCTGTAGGCCCATGAGAAGCATTCTTGCTGCAGTGAAATGACAATAGGAAATGCCTGGAAAGTCAACTACGCCACCACGAGCACTGTTCATCTTCCAAGAGATTTCTGCACAAGAGATGGCAGCTGAGATGCAACAAATGAAGGATTCTGCTTGTTCATGATTACATGAATCAAGTGGGATGGTTGGATCGGATAGCATTGGCTCCAAATAAAGTCGGTTAAGGAGCATGATGGCCATGGAGTAATAGGAGGACAGGAAGGTGAGTTCAGTTGGATTAGCTTCACTGGATGAGAGGAAGGTCATGTAGATTTTAGTCCAATTTGCCAATTGAAGGCCAATGCGATGCATTTCACCAAGATCCAATTGGAACTTTTTGTTTGCAAGTATCTGGGACTTCTTGAATTCACGGACAGTCATGGTGAGTGGCAGGAGAATGGTGAGGATACTGGCAAGCAGGGTGATGGCATAAACGGTTTCAGTTGATGGTGAGGCAAATACTGAAGTTTTGAGTGTGGAATTGAACAAGTTGTTTTGAGAAGAGTAAGCATCACGGTTGAAATACATGCCAGACACTGGGTTATGAAGGTGTTCCAAAATGGGTTCTTGTGAGGATTCCTGTGTCATCAACCATATGGTGTAATCCGTTGGAAGGTCAGTGAGATCCACTTCTTTGTAATCAAAATGAGGTGGCATTTCAGTAGTAACAGTGAGCATGGCATCCACAATATAACAACTCCACCACAATCTACTCAATGTATCATTGTTCAAATATCGATGTTGTTGAGCATGAGGCAGAACACTTGACAGGCGTCCTTTACTGTCCAAACCAAGCATGAGGCAGCCACGACAGGCAGCAGAAACAGCCATGTAAGAACGAATGCCATCACCCTTGAACACGGAGCATAAAAAGAGATGAAAGTAAGCTTGAATGGTATCTACACTGATACGATCATCACCAACAGCCAATTCAAACCGAGCCTTTTCTGCAAGATCTGATGCTAATTGACGATCATCCCTTGTGTAATTGATACCAGAAAGCGAGGATTGAATGGCAGCAACTGACAATACAGCCAAAAGTAAAGGTCGGCTCATAACGCCATCACGTAATTGACGAATAAAGGTCATGGGATGCAATGCAGGTAGATTACGACGTAATTTGTGACCAAAGAACTGTTTGAGCAGTGTTTGAGCGAGTAAAAAGGGTGGAAGATCATTGGTCACGCCATAATCTGGTGGAGGTGGGGACCATTCAGTGACATCTTGTTCATCATCTGTAGTACGTGGACGTTTCCTTGATCCAGAGGAAGGTTTAGGTGAGGACTGGATGGTGTTGGTACAAGCAGTTTTACGGAAACTACATCTCAAGCAGATGGTTGGGTTGGAGGGATTGGGTTCACATTTGGTCTTTGAACGACGACATTGATCACAAGCAGTGTTGGGGCTCTTGCGTTTAAAGTTGGGGAGTTTGACGGTGACTAGTTCAGGGGATGAGCTGCCCGTGTGGAACATTTGACAAGGTGGGTGACTTGGGAGGGCAGTGAGAATCATGATGAAAATTTATATAATATGGGTCAAGCTCAGCCGAAACACTGCTTAAATTCCCGCCCATGTTTAAAGGAGGTGTGCAAGGCTTGTTCTCGTGAGGATTTTCCACGTGTTATTGCTCAAGTGTGAATGGGTTATCGAGCAATTCCCAGGAATAGCACTGCTCCAATTATGTAATGTTTCAGCCAAGGCATCATGTTGCATGATTTCCAAGCATGTTTGGACACCTACTGCATGGGTGACGATGATATTGACTTGAGGGGGTGGTGGATTGGAGGTGAGGATGTGGTTTAAACCACGCTGAAAACGGTCACGAAGCATCATTCGTGATTCATGTGGTTGAGGCAAGGTGATGGAAAGAGTGGAAAGGGTAGCATCGTACTGACTGGCACGTTCTGCAAGGTCAAAGGTGAGATCATGTTGACCAACAAGTTTAGTAGCGTTCCATTCCATAAAAGCTGGTTCAATGATAAAGTCTGGAGGAAGGGGAAAGGCTTGAGCAATCAGCTGAGCGGTCAGCATACACCGTGTATAGGGGGAAGAGTAGACGGTGATGTGAGGCTTGGTTAATTGCAATTCAGTGAGCAGTGCATAAAGGAAACCACCTGTACATTTGGCACTGTGGATACCCTCTAAAGTCAAGGAAGGGTCTGGTTGGGGTGGTAGGTATTGAGCAAGAGGGTCAGCGTGATCTTGACGTTCTCCATGACGAATGATGAAAAAATGGATTGGGGACATGAAGACGGTGATGACTGGAGGGGAGGGGGGGAGAGGTTGAAGGTGTCAAATGTAGAAATAAAGAGGGGGGGGGAGACAAGCGCAATCAGTTCAAGGTGTGTGGGCTATAAAGCAACAGAAAAAGTGGATGAAATAACCGGACGTTAGTCTGTAAGTGTGCAAGCACGGTGAGAACTTCTGAATTTCAGAGGTGGTGGGATCAACCTGTGCACTCCTCCTCGAGCGATGCAAGGTCAGTTGTACGGAAATTTGGACTCTGTTGCCTGGGTTACGCGTAAGTGCAGCCTGAGCAATGGGTAATTGGTAGGAAACGCCCTAGGCAAGTAATTGAGCAAGGCACCTGCTGAATCTGAAATTCGTCCAAACAACTGACTTTGTGGTTCGGAGGGTGTATACGGCCACCACACTGCGAGACTGCAAGTTCGTTTTTACTGTTGCACTAAAGGGGGGAATTTCTTTCTTGTCTACACAAATGATCAAAAAGTCATTTTACATTGCGCTTGGGTTGGAAGGGTCAGCTAACAAATTGGGTGTGGGCATCATCAAGCACCACGTTCGCGATACACCACGCACAGAGATCATCAGCCCTGAAACACTAAAGGACAGAGATGATGACAATGTGCTTCCAGCTGATTACACGTCAGAGATTTTGGCCAATGTTCGTCATACACACATCACACCACCAGGTCAAGGATTCTTGCCCAAAGACACGGCTCAGCATCACAAAAAGTACATTATTGATCTCATTCAACAGGCATTTCATCAAGCTCAACTCACATGGAAGGATATCGATTGTATCTGTTATACAAAAGGACCTGGAATGGGTGCACCTCTCGTCTCTGTGGCCTTGGTAGCACGTACCTTGTCTCAACTGTGGGTCAAACCACTTGTGGCAGTCAATCATTGTATTGGACGCATGTTCTCTCCCACTTGAATGGTTGATAATCATGTAGATATTGAAATGGCACGCGACATTACTGGTGCAACCAACCCCATCGTGCTCTACGTCTCTGGTGGTAATACTCAAGTCATCGCCTATGCTGAGAAAAAGTATCGAATCTTTGGAGAAACGTTGGATATTGCTGTTGGCAATTGTTTGGATCGATTTGCACGCATACTCAACCTCCCCAATGACCCTGCACCAGGCTACAATATTGAGCAGTATGCTAAAAAGGGTACCAAGTTGATTGAATTGCCCTATGGAGTGAAGGGCATGGATGTGTCGTTTTCAGGTATTCTGTCCAATATTGAAAATATGGCTCATGATTTGTTGGCCAAGGGTGAATGCACGCCTCAAGATTTGTGCTTTACATTGCAAGAGACCGTGTTTGCCATGTTGGTGGAAGTTACTGAACGCGCCATGGCACACGTTGGGAGTCGTGAAGTCCTGATTTGTGGTGGTGTAGGGTGTAATGAACGCTTGCAAGACATGATGGCAAGGATGGCAGAGGAGCGTGGTGGTCGTGTCTTTGCAACAGATGAACGGCATGTACCTTTTCTTTTATTCAATTTATAGTGATGTAGGTTTTGTATTGACAATGGCATCATGATTGCTCATGCTGGCTTGTTGGCCTTTCGACGTGGTCAAGTAACACCATTGTATGAGGCCACTTGTACACAACGGTTCCGTACAGATCAAGTACCTGTGGTATGGAGAGATGATTAAAAGTGAGCAAGGATAGGCATGTATAAAGCAAAAAAAGGTTAATGTTGGGCTCTGCAAGGACAAGTAACATCACACACACACACACATTTGGCAGGATCATTACCACATCCACAACCCCTTGGACAATCCACAGTGCCTTGAGAGCGGCTGGTCTTGCATGGACAATCAGCAGAGGTGCACTTTTCACCAGTTTCCTTGCATTTACATGTGGTGCAAGTACATTTGATGCCACAACAGCAGTTAGTTTTTTCCATCTTGTCTTGTGTCTTTTTTTAAAAGGAGGAAAGAGGTGTCGACCTCTTTAAAGTTAATTTGTGGCCAAAATGTCTCAATGTGACGTTTCTTCCCAGAATTGCAGTCACAGAATGAGAATTCGACCATTGTCCATGTTGGCACGCAACACCAACATCCTTACCAATTATGTTTACTGCAACCCCATCAAACGCTCATCACTCCCATTGGATGATTTCACACTCATTCCCAATTTCATCAACCAACAAGAACACGATACTTTATGCACTCTCATATTAGACCGATTACGCCGTTCAGCTGGACGTGAATACGATCAAGGGCACTTTGACAAGGTCATTACAAATTACCGTGAGTGTTCCATGGATTCTATTGAAGGGCTTTTATCCAATAGAACGCGTCAGTCTCAGCAACATGTGGACCTTGTGAACAGTATTGCTCAACGGATGAAAGCACCATTTCCTCCAACTGTAGAGTGGTTGTATTGGCATATTCTGGATCTAGCACCACAAGGCTACATTATGCCTCATGTGGATAATGTAGAGTTTTCTGGTGGTATCATTGCTGGGTTATGCCTCATGTCTGAGCGTGTCATGCGACTTGAACACGTTTCAACAGGTGATGAATTTCAAGTATACCTGCCACCTCGTGCACTGTACATTCAAAGGGCAAAAGCACGGTATGAATTCACTCATCGAATAGAACAAGTGTGGCCAGCTCATCATTTCCCTGCTGCACTTGCTGATGGACTAGAAACCATTGGTGGAAAGCAACGTTTAGCCCTTTTATTGCGAGTATGCAGCTCACACTCTTTTCCCATTGACACACGTTTATAGGACAAGCCAACCCTTCAATCACCCTAAACACACACACACACACATTTATCGAGAACCTGCCTCGAAACACACTTTAAACGATACCAATCACAGACATTTTACGATATACTTCCATTTGAGCCAATTCAGCCTTGGAAGGTTTTCTTGGAAGTTGCAATGTTTCACTATCTTTCCTTGCCTTTTGTACACTTGGATGAGGGAGTGGATGTGCTGTCAAACTGTTCCTTCCAGCATACTGTTGCATGGGTGGTGCATTGTCAGATGAGTTCCTACCAGATGGTCGTCGTGGTTTGAAATGCCAGTCATCTTCATCATCCATCGATGTTGCCAAATCTTCTTCTTCTCTCTTTTGAGCCTCACGACGTCGATAAAACACGATTCCCATGACCAGGAATACAATCAACAAGATACCTGCTGCACCACCAGCGAGCAATGTGACACATTGAGGACCACAGGATGATTCTTGAGCAACTGCCAAGGAACTATCCTGAATTGTAGTGCTGTTGGTGGTGGGAGTATCACGTACAGCTTGAATCTTGACTTGTCTCTTTGGTTTAACCTGTTCATCATCTCGTTTGAAGAGGCGTGGGAGTGGTGTTGTACCAGGAATGGGACGGTGATGGCGGTGGAATTCGTGTTGGAATTCAGACATGTTGGGTGGGATGGAATGGAGGGGAGGAGGGAGATCTATAAGGCAACTTGCCTAATTGGATAGAGATGAAGAGAGTACTGCAACAGCAGATCAAGGTTGAGAAGGGAAGGTTTGGTGAATCGGAGATTGATTGAGGATGGAGGAGCAGTCTCTAGCTGGAAACTGATGGAGCGCTCTAGAGTGGATGAGCATGAACGAGGGGGAGGGGGTGATGAACTTGCCTGCGGAATTTGTAACGGGTGTGAGATCGTACGCAACTGGGCGATTACGACAAAAAGTGGAAAGAAGAGGAAATTTGCAAAAATTTATCTGGTGGAGGGCTAATGGGCAGTGGGACCTTGGCCAGTGGAGGGCATATCGAGGCAGGACGCGTGGTGGTGGTGGTGGTCAACAGTGACTTCAAGAGGCTGTGCAACTGTCAACGTTCCTCCTACTTTTTCTTTCCTTTTTGCACATTTGATGGCTCATCACTCGTCACCCAAACGAGTGCATCAATCAGCAGCAGCACCTTCGTTACTAGGGAGCCTGCAAGCACGATCACGTCAACCAAAGCACCCCAAGGTGGTTTCAAATGCAGCAGCTGCACGCCTACCTGCCAATCTCGCAGCGCATATACCCTTCCAATCTTCCCCTCTGGTGGATTTCGACTCTTATAGCTCAGCCTCTGATTCGGATGATTTACTTTATACCTCCAAACCACAGGATCTCAAGAGTAAATCACGTCAAATTGCACTAAACGCCCAATCGTGGTGTTCCCACTGCAACAAAAAGTATGATGGGCGTGCTTCCATCATGCACTGCGGAAGCTGTAATGGTACCCAATCAAATATCCATCTCCTTATGTTGATTAGAAACGTACCATACACGCTGTGCAGGCAATCTGACAACAGCTCAGCGTAAACGTGGCAAATTTCGTTGTGGTAAATGTCGCGTAGTACCAAGGAAACGCATCATTGCCACATCGAATGTGGTTGCTACAGCTACAGTAGCAATTGCAGCTAAACCACAATTCAATTCCAGTATGACACGTGTCTTGTTTGATTGACACGTGTTTAGAAAAGAGGAACAAGGGTGAATCCTGCAAGAAATTATTAGAGTCCATAAGTGAAGTGGAGGTGGTGGATGACGCGTTTCCTCAAGACAAGGATGAGGTTGATGATGATATTTGTCCAGTATGTGATTCCGAGTGCACTTGCAATGAGACACGCGCACCTGCAACTACTGTGCCTTTGCGTCGTGGGATTGGGTTGGTACAGCGCAACAAGATGCTCAACATCAATGCAATACTTCCTACGCCTATTAGTAAAAAGAAGGATGGGTACCGAATACCCAAAAAGAAAAAGAAACAGTACTATAGTGAAGGCAGTTCTGATGAGGATTTGAACGTTACCTCAGAGGAAGAACGATACTTGATTGAAGATTTGGATAGCAGTGATTCTGTACCTGAAGTGGATGAAGATGAGTTTCAAAGTGCATCAGAAGCAAGTGGTGAGGAATCCGCAGATGAACAGGAAGAATCCAGTCAAATGGATCATGAGAGTGAGGTGGATTTGGCTGATACAGAGGAGCAAGTCTTGTATTATTGTGGGGATGGTTGGTCAACAGATGATGAAGAGGAAGATGATATGGATGTGTATTTTGACCAGTTGATTCAAGGGAAAAGTGTTGGGAATACCAGGGGTTTGTATCCAGATGAGACACTTTCATTACATATTCATGCTGCCAGGATGCATTCCTACAGTGAGATGGTTGGTGGTTCAAGACTGTATCGATCTAACACGGCACCCTGTACACCATCCCAACGCAAATCAACAAGTCCACCATTATTGGCTAAAGCAGCTCCAGTTTCCTATTTGAATCGCACAACTGTGCCACAAGAAGACAAGAAACGCAAGGCATTGCCTGGTTCTTTAGAAAGTAATGTCACATTGCAGGATGATGTGGTGAAACGAGCCAAACATACTGATGAACCAACTCTTCTTGCATTGGATGATTTACTCGATCTCTCACAAGTGCATCAACGTGCCAATTCAGTTGATGGAGAGCCACCAGCAGCAGACATGTCCTCCCTGTCCAGATGGAAAAAGATTCCTATTGGTACATTTAGAAAGACCATGCGTCGTCGTAATTCACTGCCTTCCATACGATCCATGGCTGGTGCTGTTCGTTCCGACATGATTATTGGTGCAGAAGTATCCCTATTGTCTGATGTACAACCACGTGCCTTGACTACAGCCAATAGGGAGGATAAGCGCAGCTTGATGGATCATCTCCTCCCTCCCTCTGCCATCAACAGTCCCTTGCACTCACCTCTGTTTCGTGGTGCTTCTCCTTCCTACCTGCTAGGGGAAACAGAGCTGCCTTTTTGAATAAAGTGTAGATGCGCACTCTCCCCCCCCAAAAAAAGCTCCTTGTTTGAAAAAAAAGCTTTCACTATATATAATGCAAAATCCATTTGATCAGGATGATCGCACTAATAATTACGCCAGAATGACTGGAACACAACGATCTCGTTCCGAATCACCTCCAGGCACACGTCGATCCCACACCAATCGCACCAACAGCATTCCTGTTCAACAAATCTTCAAATGGCCAAATGGCACCATCAACGTACCAGGAGAACGACTGGCCATGCCTGAACCCCATGTACAAAGCGCATGGTCCAATCATCCTTATCCTCAACTCCCCACCATTCCATCTGAACCTCTCTCACCATTTGGAACATTACCTTCTCCGCCTTTACCCAACCCATTTGCCACCGTCAACAGTATGCCTCCACGTACTCCTCCCTTTCAAACACCTCCAAGCACTCTCACACCAATGACCATGCCACTCATGCCAGGTACGTGGGGAGTAAACCAACAAGTAGTCATACCCATTGAACCTGATACTTCCTTGAATGTACCAGGTGGTACCATCAATCGACGCACTCCAAGTGCTGTAAGACGTGTACGCCTAATTCGTGGTAATCTTCAAATGAATTGTCCTGTACCTGCTCGCCTATTAGACGATTTACCTCGTGAAAAACAAAATGATGATGAATTCAAGTTTATGCGGTACACTGCAGTTACATGCGACCCTGATCACTTTTGCAGGCAAGGCTATTCACTACGTACCAAAGAGTATGGCCGTACAACAGAATTATTTATTGTGGTCACCATGTACAATGAAGATATTGATTTGTTTTGTCGGACCATGCATGGAATCATGCGCAACATTCAACATCTGTGCAATCGACCTGCTAGTTCAAGTACATGGGATAAAGATGGATGGGAAAAGGTGACTGTTTGCATTGTGGCAGATGGACGTCAAGCAGTGAGTGAACGTGTTCTCAATGTTCTTGCTACTTTGGGAGTGTATCAGCCAGATCTCGCTAAAAGTAAAGTTCAAGACAAGGATGTCTATGCACATGTGTACGAGTACACTACTCAGCTGTCTGTGGACCCTAAAGGCAACATTTACAGATGGGACAATGGAATGATGCCATGTCAAATCATCTTTTGTCTCAAGGAACGCAATGCCAAAAAGATCAATTCACATCGATGGTTCTTTCGTGCATTTGCACCACTCTTGCAGCCTCGTGTCTGTGTGTTGATTGATGTTGGTACACGACCAGGTGATAAAAGTCTCTACAGTCTATGGAAAGCCTTTCATGTGGATCCGACGGTTGGTGGTGCATGTGGTGAAATTGGTGTCATGAAGGGCTTTGGATGGTGGCAATTGTTACTTCCCATCGTTGCTAGTCAGCATTTCGAGTACAAAATGAGCAACATTCTTGACAAACCAGCAGAATCCTTTTTTGGTTACATTTCAGTACTTCCTGGTGCATTTTCTGCATATCGGTACAAGGCCATTGAAGATGATGAAAAGGGACAAGGACCACTAGAATCTTACTTTAGAGGTGAAGAAGGCTACATGCCACAAGCACAAATGGGAGCATTTAAAGCAAATATGTACTTGGCAGAAGATCGTATTCTGTGCTTTGAATTGGTTGCAAGGCGTGGTGAAAAGTGGGTATTGCGGTACGTTGCTAGTGCTTATAGTGAAACAGATGTACCAAAGAGTCTTGCGGAATTCATGTCACAAAGGAGAAGGTGGTTGAATGGAAGTTTCTTTGCTGCATTGTACGCCTTGTCCGGATGGTGGAGAATGTTTGTGACGGACCACAGCATGTTACGCAAATTGGCATTTGGATTGCAGCTCACTTATACTGTCATTAGTCTTTTGTTTTCTTGGTTTAGTTTGGCCAATTTTTATTTGGCCATGGAATTCCTACTCTTTACGCTCAAAGATCCAAAATTGAATGTGTTTCCTGGTAACTCTGGTGAAATTGTGTATACTGTTGTGCGTTCAGTGTATGCTGTTGCACTACTAGTCAGTTTTATGACTGCAATGGGTAATCGACCTCAAGGCGCTCGTATTGTCAATGGATTGTTGATGACGTTCTTTGCAGCACTTGGTGCCTTCTTGTGGGCCATGGCTGTCCTATTACTCATCAAAGGTATCGAGTTTATTATTCGTGAAGTCAATCGAGACAAGGATGTGTCTGTCGCTTCTGTTCTTTTTGCAAATGAGACGTTTCGTGATATCGTACTTGCAGTTGGGTGTACTTTTGGTACTTGGATCATTGCTTCATTAGCCTACTTGGAAATCGGGCATTTGATCATCAGTATTGTTCCCTATCTACTATTGGTGCCCTCCTACCTACATGTATTGACAGTTTATGCATTTTGTAATACGCATGATGTGAGTTGGGGTACAAAGGCTGTTTGGAAACCCACTTCAAGGGATGTAGCCACTTTACTCTCTCGTCAACCAGGTGAAGCAGAACCTTCTGTCGCTGTTTCACTGCATGCAGGCCAAGAGTTGAATGAATTGTATGCATCTGCAAGGCGTGATGCAGTTGATACCAAGGCAGGTGCTAAAAAGAGCAGCAGTCCCCACCAAAAGCGAGAAGATGCATTCAGAAGTGCTCGCACCGTCATTGTACTTGCCTGGATCATTTCCAACATTGGATTAGCTGCTCTCATCAGTAACCTCTTGCCAAAAGATCTCCTTGCAGCAAAGGATGAAGACATCAAGGACACTGTCAGTTACTTTTCAGCCAATATTTACTTTAACGTCATTCTCTGGAGTGTCGCTGGCCTCAATCTCTTTAGATTCATTGGAAGTATGAGTTACCGCGTAGAAAGTTGGTTTAAACGAGGCCGTTGATATACTTTTTTTTTATTCCTCCTTCACCACGCCAACTTGAGCAGGTCTCAACACTCGTCCTTTGAGCAAATAACCCTTCTTTTCCACACTACAAATCATGCCAGCCTCCACACCCTTCATCGGTATCTGAAACAAGGCTTGATGTACATTTGGATCAAATTTGATGTTCTCTGCTTCAATTTCTTCCACTCCATGCCTAGCAAGTGTCTTGGTCAACTCCCTTTGCGTCATGCTGACACCGCCATACAAAGAAGTCAAATGTGGGTTATTGGGGTCATTCCTTAAAGGCTCTGGAATACTCTTCAAGGCCAATGTCAATACATCAATAGCGTCAAGCAAGTCTTTTGCAAACTTTTGAATAGCAAAATCTTTTGCTTGTGCCACGTCACGCGACGTACGCGTTCTCAAGTTTTCCGTTTCTGCTAATGCACGTAAATAACTATCCTACAAACATTCAGTGTGAGGGGGGAGGGAGATCAACTCCTACTTTCAATTGTGCAATCTGCTTGTCTTTTTCAGCAAGTTCGGCATTCACACCCTCATCCTTCTTTTCCACTTGATCCTTTTGTTCAGTTGAATAGACACGCCTTGTGCCCATCAACTGCATAGTGCGACGCGCTCCATTGAAACCGATTAATCGAGCCAGACTTGACATTTTCTTTTTCGTTCGTTGCGAAAACACCCATTTTTTTTACACCTTCATCACCCCACCTCATTCCTTATTTACGACACTAGATCATCCCTCCTTTTCTTTGATCCTATTTTCACCAACCCCAACATTATTAGAATGAGTACATCACCACGACCAATTTCAACCACCTTTGTGAATCCATCAACAGATTCCAACATCTCATCTTCCATTACGACAACTGTTAATGCACCTGCATTGACTCCTCCACCACCACCACCACCCCCAACACCACCTAGAAAATCAATCAACAATGCACCAACATTTGGTAACCAAGTGGCTGACAAACCCGCAATCCCACCTCCAAGTAACGACGTTTCAGGTGTATCAGCTGGTCCACCACCAAATGCATGTGGTCCAGGTTGTATTGCAAGTATCAGTGCAGGCGGTGTCGTACTCGTAGCAGTCGCAGCAATTGTCGGATTGGTTGCATTTAAAAGGAGAAGAACCATGCAACGTAGGCGTGATGAAGAAATTGGAAGGCAGGAGGATATGTTGACTGCACAGAAATTGGGAAGAAGTGATGCCATGAACGCGCCTACTGGTATGCACGAGTTGAGAGGTAGCATTGCAACTGAAGAGGAAAGGGCAGAAGAACGCAAGAGAACAATGGAAAAATTGTTTGGAAAGAAGGTGGATAAGCCTGAGGAAAAGGGTAAATGGTTGGGATTGGAAGGTATGGGAGGACAACAGCTTTAAGGATAAACGACATATGGTTTATTGGTAGAAAAAGATGTAGAGAATGAGGCAGGTGAGGATGAGGAGGATGGAAAAGATTGTGGTGGCGACTTTGCAGTGATGGTGCCATTTATCTTTAAGAAAAAAGGTACCAATGAACCATAGAGGCGGGAGAAGGAAGCCTAGGTAAAAGAGGTAGCGACCCTTTGAGGGAGGTGGTAGAGAGGCTTTGAAGGCGGTTTCATCTAGAGAATCATTGTGCATGATGTGATGACGAGTTTGGAGGCGACTGGTATGTTCTGAGTCTTGTGGAGGTGGTGATGAGCGTGAGGAGGATGATTTGGAAGTCGGGCATGAGGAATAAGGCGTAGTGGTTGTAGATTCAGTGGTCATTAGAGAGAAGAAGAGAGTCTAAAATAGAAGAAAAAGTTTAATGTTTGTAAAAAGTTGCAAAGTAATGAAGGTGTATTGCATATGGTTGGAAAGCTGAACTTTAAGGCAACAAGAATCATTGACTTAAAAAGTTGAACATTTCTGAAAAGTTGTAAAACACTTTTAGAAATATCAATCTATTGTAGTGTAAGGCTAAACGACTGAATGTTCCAGAGACATTTACTGAACAGGTGGAGACACAAGGCAGAATACAAGTGGTCAAAGAGCCTGCAATGATGGCGGTTTGATGGTCATACAAAGTCATCGTCTGATTGCAACAGTGTTTCAAATTCATCCAGTGCATCGTCAATCCACTTTTTACCATCAGGCACATATTTCATTCGGAATCCACCCTGGTTGACCTTGTTGCTGAATCCCAAAACATCCTCGTGTTGTGTCAGCAGACTTTGACGGTAGAGTGAGTGAATGTTGACGTTGTTTTCATCTTGAGGTTGATCTGTAGCGAGTTGTTGACTGTGAGTGTCTGTATCAGGTACAACAAAGCTGGTGTCATAAGTGTCCAAATTGATATTTGGATCATCAGAGTGATGAAGGCGTTCTGAACCTGACAATTCTGGCTCCATCAAAACGTATGGATTGTGTGGTTTCTTGGTTGCAAGCAGACGTTGAAGGTTGGAAGGCTGTCGTTTGAAGGTAGGAGGTGGAGATGGGGAAAGAGAATCATCACTATCAAGCACACGCCTTCGTTTGTGAAAACGTTTCATCACTGGTTTTCCACTGCTTGCTGCAATTCCAGGAGTGGAATGCTTTTCTGGTGTCATGCGACCCTGTGTAATTGCAGTATCCACCTGCACGCTGACAGTATGTACTCTTCCTCCACTGAGACTATCCACAAGTAGTTCTAGTTGATGCATCTTTTGTTTCTGCATCTCGTCAACTGATGATTGCTGTCCGTTGAGTAGAGGAAGAGGAGGAGGAGGAATATGACAAGGTAATCCATCAAAATACTCTTCAAAAAAGTCGAGTTTGTCAGAGGTGACCAGAGGATCCATCTGTGACACAGGTTGGTTGGTCAAAATGGTGAGATTGTCCAAATCAATCGCATCGAATTCAGCAAACATGGGATCACTTGCAAGTGGTGGCGACGAAGCAACATGCATGGTTGATGGAGCATTCTGCGCGATGTTGGTATCTTTGGACAAGGTGATTGCTGGATCTTTGAATGGGAGACTTGTCACAGGCTGAGAGAGTGAAATGGGCTCCAAGTCATCATCACTGTCTTCAAGAATCCTTTTCCGCAATACTGTTCTGACTGGTGGTTGAACAGGTGCAGTTTCCACACCATCCAAGGCAATGCGATTCATGGAACGAAACAAATCCACCACAGAGAGTGCTCGTGCTCCATAGTCCACATTCTTGTGCTTGGATCGTAGCGTAGTGGACCATTCGTCCCCTCGCAACTCCCAAACCCTTCGTGGTTGATAATCCGAAATGTGAAACTTGCTTTCAAACTCCCCTTGTTCATCCATACTGAGAAATGGACCCACAGAAACATCATCTTGCACCTGTCTCTTTCTGGGATTCTTCATCAATTGCGTCAAGGTGGTTGGAGTCTCATCCAGCCTTGCAAAAGTCTTGTACTCACACACTGGACGAACATCTTGAGGCAGCATGCAGGGATTACCATTTCCAGTGAATGGAATGCCTTGTTGTGTGATGAACCGTTGCACAGTCTGATACTTGCGCACAGATGCAGCATATTGGCGCTCCTCTGCTGAATCAGCAACAGTCAAAATGCACACACGACCCTTCTTTCCTCTTCCTGTTCGTCCATGCCGTTGCAACTAGACCTTATCAGTTGTGACGAGTGAATGTGTGTACCATTCTAGTGGGCGAACTCTTGGAATCAAAACAAACAATCAAATCCACACCACCAACATCCAAACCTTCTTCACCAATGCATGTAGCAACAAGCAAATTGAACTTGCCAGACTTGAAGTCATTGATCACCTGCAACTGCTCCTTTTGTCTCATTCCCTTCTGACCCCCTCCTGACTTGGATGCTTGTTGACCAATGAACAAGGATGGTCGTAACAATGGTGCATGTTTCCTCAACATCTTGCACAATTCATCTGCATTATCCCTGAAATCCACAAATACAATGGCACGCGTATCTTGCTTATCAGCCTTGAGTTCTGAAAAGTGTTCAAGGAGAATGGAGAGTGCACGATCTGCCTTTGGTCCACTGGTCTGCTTATCCAATGCAACCCATTGCTCCATTTGACGCCACAGACTCATAAACTGTTGATGGTTGAGGAGGTCTTTGTGGTAATTCTTGGAGCCAGCAGAAGTTGCTCCTTCCATGACTGGTCGCATCACACGAATAAAGGAGTTCACTCCATACGTTTCCAGCAACATGGACGCATGACCAAACTGTGAAAGAATATACATTTCACCCTCCAATTGCTTGAGACGTGGATGGTTACGCTGTGTCCTTTTGAATATTTCCATTCTCTTCATAGCCAGGAATTTGGTCAATGAGACAATGCTGTTGCAAAGTCGTTCATCCAACACACCCGCTTGCTGCATTCGATCCAACCTTGGCTGCATGATGGATTGTATTGCTCCAAGCATTTGGCGAATCACTGGATGCTGAGGTACACGAATGCACTCTGGTTCTGTAAAATGAACGTACTGCTTGGTATCAGGTGAGGATTCTGTGCGTAATTCCACATGGTAAACCCCAAGATTCTTGCAGATACTGACCACCTTGTCCTTGTCAGCACCAGGAGTTGCAGTCAAAGCCAACATGCGATATGGAATGTCTTTGAGCAACTCCACCACATTGCAGTACGCATATTGGCCAAGAGATCGATGGGCTTCATCAAACACAACACAGACAATCTCGCGTTTGTTGAGGATTCCAGCCTTCAAGTCATTTTCCACAGTTTGAGGCGTTGCAAAAAAGACGCGTTTCCTCACGTATTCCAAAGCACGTAAATCTGGTCGTTCACTCCCAGACATGATGGCATAATCCTCATCAGGTAAAGGCACGAATTCCCTGACTGCACGCGCCTGTTGACTGACCAGTGGTTTAGTAGGTGCAAGAAACACGATTCTACCCTTTGGAAACCATCGATAGTAATTGTACATGACCACTGCTGCAATCAACGTCTTGCCCAGCCCTGTGGGGATGCACACGAGCGTGTTGATAAAGAGTGCTTGACGTGCAATGTTGTATTGATAGGCACGAACATCAAACTGGTTTGGATAAATGTAGACAGCGAGTTCGTTTGGTGGTGCATACTCTGTATGAGGTTTTTCAAATGTCCATGTATCCATGTTGTATTGAGGTGCTTGGGAGGACAGTGGAGCAGGTTGCTGTGTTCGTGTGAAAAAGGTATCAAGACGCGATTGAGCAGTGATGGGCACGACATTGACAACTTGATTTCTCACTGGTCGTGTTTCAGCCGAGATGAGCTTGGATTCTTCTTGTTGTATGAGTTGCAGTGCTTCGTCAGGCAAGTCGAATTCATCAAATTCATCCTGATCTTGAGTCATATCCAAAAAATTAATTCTCATCTCCCAATTGCGAATGGCGCCTCATCTCCATCACATTGAAGTGGAGAATTTCAAATCCTACCCAGGCAGACAGCTCATCGGTCCCTTTGATAGCTTCACGTCAGTCATTGGACCAAATGGATCAGGCAAATCCAATCTGATGGACGCCATCTCGTTTGTGTTGGGTGTAAAGTCTGCTCATTTGCGTTCTACTCGATTTGATGAGTTGATTTACAGAAACACGGAGCAAGCAGGTGCATCACGCGCACGTACGGCCTACGTGGAGGCTGTCTTTCAAATGGATGAGGTCAATCAGCTCAAGTTTCGTAGAAGGTAAGACACGTCATCCATCAGCTCATGTCCCTTCATAGCATCCTGTCCAATGGTACCACAGAGTACAGATTAGGTGGACAACGCGTCACTTTTGGTGAATACAGTGCAGAGTTGGAAAAGATGAACATTTTGGTCAAGGCAAGGAATTTCCTTGTATTCCAGGTGAGTGATTTGCGCGTTCTTTTTAGACTGATGGGGTCATAGGGTGATGTGGAGTCTGTTTCATCACAATCAGCAAAGGATTTGACCAATTTGATTGAGCAAGTGAGTGGATCCATCGAGTTCAAGCAAGAATATGAAATACTCAAAGATCAAATGGAAGCAGCGGTAGAAGTAGCTCATACAACCTTCCAAAAGAAACGTGCATTGCAGATGGAAGCCAAGCAGTTCAATGACCAAAAGAAGGAAGCTGCCAAGTACGAACAATTGCAAGAGAAAAAGAGTAACGCTGTATTGAAACACATTCTGTGGAAGCTGTATCATGTAGAGCGTCAAGTCAAGGCCATTGAACAGGAAAGGGAGTCTTCAACTGACAACCGCACTCGATTCGAAGCTGGTAAATCGCTTGCAGAGTCAGAATATGACAAGGCCAAACGTGCTTGTGATAAGGGCAACAAAGGATTCACCAAATTAGATTTGAAAAAGAAACGCAAGCAAAAGGAATTGGAAATGCTCAAGCCAAAATTCACAGAGTTTGATCAACGTGAAGAGCACTTTAAAGTGAGGATGGAGCGTAACAAGGAAGCATTGGAGAGAGCAACGAAGATTCTGGACAAGAAAAGGAGTCATGCTGCAATCTTGCAGGCTCAGTTGGAGGATTTGGATGCTTCTGAACGTGCATTTGAAGCCTCACTACAATCCTCATCCGTCACGCGTGAATTGACCAGTGCACAACTCAAGGAATATGATGTGCTTCGTGCTCAATTACGCTCAGAAATGGCTGCTGAATTCCGTGAGACTGAAAAGTTGGAACGACAATTGCAGTTGGATAAGGAACAATTGGATCGTGCTCAAAGGCAGTTTGATGAAGAAAAACGCAAAATGGAGGAGAATGCTGAACTCAAGGCAACATTGGAGGACAAGAGGCAACAGGTCACATCCAACCATGAGGAACTGGCACGTCGATTGAGTAACATTGAAAAGGATTTAAATGCATTGCAGGAAGAGGACAAGCGAGATGCACACATGGAAAAGGAACTGAATGAAAAGTTGAAACAAGTGCTCACCAATTTGAATGATGCTCGTACAGACCAAGCAGAAACACAGCGTGGACAACGATCCAAGAACATTGTCAGCATGCTTCAGCGAAGTTATCCAGGTGTGCGTGGTCGCCTTGTGGATTTGTGTAAGCCATCCGCACGCAAGTTTGAGATTGCTATTGATGTGGTACTTGGTAAACATGCAGAATCCATCATTGTGGATAAGGAACAAACGGCCATTGAGTGCATCAATCATCTCAAAGAGATCCAAGCGGGTATCGTCACCATTATTCCCTTGGATTCCATCATTGCACCTGTAATCAAAGATCAATACCGCAACTTGTCTGAAGAAGCACGTCTTGCTTTGGATGTGGTTGAATATGAGCATGCCTTTGAACGTGCTTTTCAATACGCATGTGGAAATGCCATTGTATGTGACACAATGAATGTGGCTCGTGAACTTTGTTATCAACGTGGTGTGGATGTCAAAGCAGTTACGTTGGATGGAACCGTTATTCACAAGAGCGGTCTCATCACTGGTGGAACAGGCACCATGAAAACCAGTCGACGTCAATGGGGTGCTGGTCAAATTGATGAATTACTATCAGCCAAAGAACAATTGATGAGGCAGTTGAATGATTTGCAAGTCTCCAAAGTTGGACGTCAAGCTGAGGGTTTGTTGATGGGTGAACGAGAGGCCTTGATGAGCAGAATGGCCCTTTTACAGGATGAAATGAACGTACAAGCTCGCAAACTGGAAACACTTGATCAAAACCTTACAGCCTCAAAGTCATCCATCAAAACCTATGAAAAGGCCTTGCGTGAGATTACAGGCAAAGTAGATCGTTCCTCCCTTGCCATCCAGCGTATTCAAGACACCATCAATACCACAGCAGATCGCATCTTTGCTGCCTTTTGTCACAAGATCAATGTCAGCACCATCCGTGAATACGAAGGCAGTTTGCTTGTCAATCAGAAAAAGTCCATGGAAACTCGCCAGAAATTCAATGCTCAAAAGAAAAAAATGGATTCCATGTTGACATTTGAACAGAATTCAATCGCAGAATCCCAAACCAGATGTGAAAAGATTCAAAAGGATTTGCAGCAAGATCAAGTCGAGTTGGATACCATCAACAAGGAATGTCAGGAATACAAGCGAGAATTTGACCAAGCAAAAGGTGAATTGGCTCAAGTGGAGAAGGAATTGCAAGATTACAGTCAATCTCTCACTACTCTCAAAAAACACATGGATCAATGTAAATTAGATTTGGAAGCGCATCTCAAACAACTTGGAAGTGTAGAAAAGGACATCTTGTCAAAGGAAAATGAGTTGGACAAGCTGAATGTTGATCGTGATGCTCTCTTCCGCAAGTGCAAATTGCAAGACATTCCTCTTCCCCTCTTGCGTGGTTCCTTGGATGATATTCCCTTGAGCAATTATCCAACAGAAGGCAATGCTATGGATATTGATCAAGATGCAGGAGTGTCACAAATGTCCGTCTTGTCCACTGATTGGCAAGTCAAAGTGGATTTTCGTACTCTCAACAAGACTGAAAAGCAATCCAATTCGGATGATTTTGAATCCACCTTTATCAACATCATTGAAGATATTGACTCACAACTTGAAAAGATTGCACCCAACCTACGTGCTATTGATCGCATCACAAGTGTCCAAGGTCGCGTGGATGCCTCTTCCAAGGAATTTGATGATGCTAAAAAGGAAGAAACCGACCTCAAAACACGTTACCTCAACATCAAACGCCAACGCATCGAACGATTCAAAGCAGCCTATGACCACATTGCTCAAAAGATTGATGAAATTTACAAGGACTTGACTCGTTCCACTTCCTTTCCAGCCGGTGGAACTGCTTACCTCACTGCTGAAAACACTGAAGAACCTTACCTGGATGGTATCAAATTCAACGCTATGCCACCACTCAAAAGATTCCGTGACATGGAACAACTTTCTGGTGGTGAAAAGACTGTCGCTGCCCTCGCCCTTTTATTCGCTGTCCACAGTTTCCACCCCTCTCCCTTTTTTGTCCTTGATGAAGTTGATGCTGCCTTGGATAATGCCAATGTCGCCAGAGTAGCTGCTTACATGCGCAGAAGGACATCAGGTCAGTCCACTTCAGAACCAGCTTGCCAATTCATCATCATTTCCCTCAAGCATTCACTGTATGAAAAAGCACATCGATTGGTTGGTATTTGGAGAGATCAGCAAGTTGCAGGAAGCAAAGTCCTCACCATGAACTTGGAGAATTATGGAGAATAAAAACACACGTTTTTTTTGCTATTGACCTGCCTCTACTTCAGCCTCTACTGTCTTTTTGTTGGCAATAAATCTAGACCAAACCATGACCCACAAGGCAACAATCAAGACAATCACTTCAATGATTACCAAAAGTACAAATGGTGCTGCTGCAAATTCATCAAACCATGTACCACCACCTTTTGTAAGCAACATGACGCCCACTGCACCTGTAAAACTGTATACACCAGCTACGCCACCACGTACATCTGCATTCACCCATTCAGAACTCACCAATGGTAAACTGCTGACCACGGATCCAATTTGACCCAATCCCAAAAATACTGCAAACAAAAACACAATCCCTTGCCTTGGATCAGGATAAAAGATGAATCCAAGTGAGCCGACTAATCCCAACAAGGAAGAAATAACAATGGCATGAACAGGTGAACTCTTGTCTGTAGCCCATCCAAAGATCACCGCACCCACAAGAACTGCAACTTGAGCCACGCCAGTTAATGAAGATGCCTTGTCATAAGCAGCTTTACAAGAAACCTTGAGGATTTCAGTTCCCACATCAGCAGATGTCAACGCAGGACATAAATTATTGTTGAGGTAATACTGATTCACCAACAAGGGAATAAAGAGGGAAATGGTAACGGATAAACCACGTGCCATGAACCCACCTGCCAATCCAAGCAGAATACGCGCATCTTTACATGCCTTGATACCTTCCCATGCAGTTCTAAACCATCCCAACTTGGCTTCTTCTCTCTTTCTAGCTTCCCTTTCTTCCTTTGTATCCTTTTTAAGGGTAAACCACAAGGCAATACCAATGATAATGGCTGCAATACCAACTCCGACATATGTTGCAATGATACCGTACTTGGGATCATCTTCCCTGATACGTGGTGGCAATCGGATCAATGCAAATACTGCAAGGAGAGCACCAACACCAGCAGCCAAACCAGTCATACCAGCCAAGATACCACGGGACCTCTTGACACTGTAATCAGCCAAGGTTGCAGTCAACATGGCTGTACCACTCGTAGCACCAATAGCAAATAAAAGGCGAGCTAACAGGAGACCAGGGTAAACTTGACGTGGTAAAATGTAGACAATGAGAGAAATGCCAGTGACTACAAAACCAGAAGTCCATACGAGTGGACGACCAACTGTGTCGGAGAGTGTACCCCAAATGAAGCCGGCAGGCAGGCCAATGATTTGATCATAAAAGCCTAAATCACCAGAGATGGTACCAAGTTGGTCAGCTGGAACGGCGATGAGATTAGTTAGGAGGAAGGATTGAGAGGCATCAAGGAATACAATGAGGAGGATGGAGAGGAAGCAGGCAACGAGGAAGGAGATGAGGTGGAGGTAGGTGATTGAGGCTGGGAGGTGGAGAAAGCCGAATAGTCTGTGGGATTCAACGTGGGAGGATTGTGAGGCATTGCGTTGAAGTTGGGTCGTCGTGTCTGGAGGTGGTTGAAGTGTATCGTTTGATTCTTCCATCATTGTCGTGGGGATGGCTGGTCGTTGAAGTGTCTGATGTACAGCACGAGCAAGTGACGAGTTTGATTAAGTTGAAAAAAAAAGAGAAAAAAAGTGGGTTGAGCTGGGTGGTTCTCTGAAAATTACATCAGATAAATCCACGTGCTCCATATTCAAAACATCCTTTATGATTGATGAACAGTTCTTCCACTCATTATGGATTGGCGAGGATTTGATAGGTCCCATGAAGTAGGCTGGTAGCCTGTATCTCCACTAAAAGTCTGATTCAATTCATAAGACTCTATCGCCATTCCAACTGGATCTGTCATTGTCCCAAGTGGAGTCAAGGAATGAGGAAGATGTGCTGAAATCACTTCATGAGAGTTGTCCTTTTCAGGGACTTGAATAGTCAGGAGATAGAATACAATCGCATGATACACCACCCAAACCACAGGAAGTAGAATAACGAATAAAATGTAGCCAAGATAACCTCCACCTACACGCGTTTCCCTGATGACAACCAAAGCAGAAAACCCAATGACGAGTAAGAGTGCAAAGAACATGGTCAAAGTTAGCTTGCGGAGTGACTCGTAAACCTTCTTGTTCATCCGCACTGTCTTGATTTCTTGAAGGAAGCGGTAGCCAAGAACCAGAATAACCAATTGGTAGATTACTGAAATTGGTGCCGTGACGTAAAACCTGTATGCTGAGGTAAACGCTTGATAAGTTTCATTGTAGTGAAAGTAAGAGATTGCTGGAAATACCATGCCCAACAAGTGGAATGGAAAGAGAATGAGGGACGCCCAACAAACAGCTTTGCTCCACCATCCACCTCTGATTCGATGAATGATACTTGCCCAATGGTAGTTGATCAGTTGCAATTGGCAGGCCATGGTACCAATGGAAGTGTAATTCATGACTACGAGTACTGGAGTGTTTTTGTATCGCCACCATACAGCCCAATTTAGCAATGAATACAATGTGCAGAACTTGATGATGGAGGCAACCGTAGGCTTCCAATATCGGAGTTGAAATTGTTCATTCTGCAAGTAATGCTCATCCTTTTGAACATATTTGTAGTAAAGGTAGACCATGGCAAACTTGATGTAATCATGCAGGCCATAGATTAGAGCAATTGTCATTGTGGTTACGACCATGACATGCAATACGGTGAAGCCAGTACTCTGCCTAAAGTGATTGTAGTCTCCTTGTTCACGTTGAAGGTAGGCGTAGCTGGCGTTGCTGCGTTCCTCTACAGCTGCAACAAAGGAAGGATGAACTGCAATACCCTGCATGGTAGTCGGCCATTCTTCTGTTGAGTAAGGCATTGGCAGGAATGGCCCTGCTGTGTCGTACATGGTCATGTCAGGACCATAAAACCCAATGATAGTGCTGCTGACAAGTCCAATGGTATCAGCTGCTGCTAACACCTGCACAAGGGAAAGGCACCCGGAAGCCTTGGCGATTATAGCAGAAACGAGTAGGAGTGTAGGCGTCGTGCTAGTGCTGGAGTAAACCAATTTGCAATCATCTGCAAAGGATGCACCCGTGGAGATGGCCAAATATTGACCAGGTGGTGCAATCTGCGGAGATCGTTCAAACAAATCCCATGCCGAATAATTACCACCAGAATTGGGAGAAGGTGCGGATTTGGAAACGTCTATGGAACCAGGTGGTAATAAAACTACATACGCAGAGCAAAACGCAAGAAAAAGTAATTGAATGAATAGCATGAAAAGCAGGAAATTACAGGAAAGTTTTTCCAGTAGCGGATTTTTAAGTTGAGGATCGTTTTGGCCCCATCGGACTAGGGAGTCTGCGGCCGAGTCACTGTATCAGTCTGCAAGGAAACACTGTTCCAGGTTGTATCGTATCCTGTTTCTCCACCAAAAGTTTCGTTGAGTTCGTGGGATTCAGTAAAAGTTTGGTTTGGTTCATACGACTCTGTCACCGTCCCAAATGGAGTCAAGGAAGCAGGAAGGCGTGCTGCGACCACTTCATGGAAAGTGTCCTTTTCAGGGATTTGAATAGTCAGGTAATAGAAGACAACT
The DNA here is from genome assembly GCA_004114255.1 of Acaulopage tetraceros. NCBI lineage: Eukaryota > Fungi > Zoopagomycota > Zoopagomycetes > Zoopagales > Zoopagaceae > Acaulopage > Acaulopage tetraceros. Next base: position 186,138 of record QZWU01000003.1, read on the forward strand.
GCATGAAACACCACCCAAACCACAGGTAGAATGATGATGAACAAGATGTAACCAATATAGCCTCCACCAAGACGAGTGTCCCGAATAATAATCATTGCAGAGAACCCTACAACGAGCAAAAATGCACTAAACATGGTCAAAGTGAGCTTGCGAAGTGACTCGTAAACCTTCTTGTTCATGCGAACGGTTTTGATTTCTTGGAGGAAGCGGTAGGCAAGGACCAAGACAACTCCTTGGTAGATTACTATAAGTGGTGGGGTGACGTAGTATCTGTAAGCATTGGAAACCGCCTGGTAAGTTTCGTTGTAGAGGAAATATGTGACTGCAGGAATGACAATGCTTCCAATGTGGAATGGAAGCAGAATGATTGTTGCCCAACGAACTGCTCTTTTCCACCATCCATCACTGACCCGTTGAATGATACCCGTCCAATGAAAGTTGATGAGCTGGATTTGAATAGTCATGGTACCAATAGAAGTGTAGCCCATGGTCACGAGCAAAGGATTAGACTTGTATCGCCACCAAACGGCCCAAACAAATAGTGAATACAATGTGCAGAACTTGATAATGGTAGTGACTGTGGGCTTCCAGTAACGAAGTTGAAATTGCTCCTTTTGCAGGTAGTACTCGTCTTTTTGGATGTATTTGTAGTAAAGGTAGACCATGGCAAACTTGATGTAATCGTACAACCCATAAATCAAGGCAATTGTCATGACGGCCACTATCAAGATGTGCAAAACTACAAAGCCAGCACTTTGTCGGAAGTGGTTGTAGTCCCCTTGCTCACGTTGCAGGTAGGCATGGATGGTTGTGGAGTTGCCACGTTCGTGCACAGCCTCAACAAAATGAGGATGGACTGCAACACCTTCTACCTTGGTTGGCCGTTCCTCGGTTGAGTAAGGTATTGGTAGGAACGGCCCTGCTGTATCATACATGGTCATGTCAGGACCGTAGAATCCAATGATAGTGTTGTTGGAGACTCCAATAGCATCAGCAGCCTCTAACGCTTGAATGAGGGAAAGGCATCCAGCGGGTTTGGTGACCAAAGTGGAAACCAGTAGGAGTGTAGGCGTCGTTTTGTTGCCAGAGTAAACCATTTTACAATCATCCGTAAAGGATGCAGCCATGGAGATGGCCAAATATTGACCAGGTGGTGCAATCTGCGGAGATCGCTCAAACAAATCCCATGCCGAGTAATTACCACCAGAATTGGGAGGGAGTGTGGAATTGGAAACGTCTATTGAGCCAGGTGGTAACAATACTATGTAAGCAGAGCAGAATGAGGCGAAAAGTAGCAGGGTGAGCAAAATGAGCACCATGAGCTGAAAATTCTGGAAAGTTTTTAACCCTTAGCAAAAAATTTCTATACACAAATCAACTTAAACCCCATGCATCGGACTATGGAGTGCGCGGTCGATTCACCCCATCAGTTTGCAAGGAAACACTGTTCCATGTTGTATCATATCCTGTTTCTCCACTGAAAGTTTGATTGAGTTCATGGGACTCGCTAAAAGTCTGATTGTGACCATGGGGTTCACTCTCTGTTGCAAATGGAGTCAAGGAAGCCGGTAAACGTGCGGTGACTGGTCCACTGTACGTGTCTTTGTGAGGCACTTTGATGGTCAACAGGTAGAATATGAGCATATGATGAGTAACCCATACTACTGGCAATATAATAGTAGACAAGAGATAGCCAACAAGACCACCACCATGACGCCTGATTGCAGAGACCCCAGAAAACACCACAGCAATCGTCAGAGCACCAAAGATCACATAGGTGATCTTGCGTAATGCGTCGTACACATGCTTATTTATGCGAATGGTTTTGATTTGCTTGAGGAAGCGGTAGGCAAGAGTAAATGCAAAACACCCATAAATAACAGAAATTGGCAACATAATAAAGTCCCGATAAGAGAGGAAGGTGCCTTGGGCCGCTTGAATGTAAAACACTGAGGGTATTGCAGGAAAGATTGCATTCAGGACATGGGGTATGATTTGCGGAATGGAAGCCCATCGAATGGCAGTGTACCACCAACCATCATTGACATGTCTGACGATACCAGCCCACCGGAAAATGATTAGGAGCATCTGAGTGGTCATGGCTGCAATGGATGCGTAAAACATGACGACCAAGAGAACATTGGACTTGTATCGCCACCAGATGGCCCACGATAGGAGTGAAAACAAACTGCAGAATCTGATGAATGTGTCTAGTGTGGGTTTCCAGTAAGCTAGTTTGAAACTTTCGTTCTGCAGATACCGTTCATCCTTGTGAATGTGCTTGTAGTACAAGTAAACAGCCGCAAACTTGATGTAGTCATACAGCCCATAGATGAGTGCCAACACCATGCTTGTTGTAACCAAACCATACAGTGCACTGAATCCAATGCCCTGTCTAAACCGGTTGTAGTCTCCTGGTTCTCGTTGAAGGTAGGCGTGGACGGTGGTCATATTATCACGCCCCAGAACTGCTTTTGCAAAGGATGGATGAACGGCAATACCTTGTACTGTGGTTGGCCATTCATCCAGAGTGTAAACAAGTTCTGCAATTGGTCCAGCCGTGTCAGAGAGAGTGGATTCGGATCCATAGAATGCAATCGTAGTCGTTTTGTCTAGTCCAATCGCGTCAGCTGCTGCCAGGGCCTACATGGATGAGCCGAGTGGAAATGATAACTTGCGTGAATGAGGGAAATGCATTTAGCAGACCTAATGGCGGAAACGGCAAGCAAGAGCAACGTGGGTCCTTTGATGTTGCTAGTGTACATCATCTTGCAATCATCAATGAGTGTGGCTGCGGTGGAAACGGTGACGTATTGACCTGGTGGTGTCAATTGTGGTGATCGCTCAAACAAATCCCATGCTGTATAATTCTCACCAGAGGTGGGTAGTTGTGTGGCATTGGATGGACTATTCGGCAGCAGAACGACGTACGCTGTACAATACGAAATGCTCATCAGATGCAGCAATTTGATGAACATTTTTGGTGAAACGGAAAAGTTTTTTAGTGGAACCGAAAGGCAGGTCACAATTTACCCTACCGCCCCAATGTGGTTGAGGCGTTTAAACTATGAGAGTTGGTTGCATCATCAGTTTGCATTGAGACTCTGCTCCACACGTTATCATGTCCTGATTCCCCCATAAAGGTCTGATTGAGTTCAATGGAGTCTGCAAACGGTGTCAAGGAATCTGGTATCCGTGCTGAGATGGGTCCACTGTATGTATCCTTGTGAGGTACCTTGATAGTCAGCAAATAAAAGACTAGGACGTGATGCATGGCCCATACCACTGGCAACACAATAATGAAAAGCAGATAACCAAAGAAACCTCCACCAAGGCGTGTGTCTCTGACAACGCTGACACCAGTAAATACCACAGTGACCACAAAAGCGCCAAAAACTACAAAAGTCATCTTGCGCAACGCATCATAAACTTTCTGGTTCAACCGAAGTGTCTTGATCTGTTGAATGAAACGATATCCAAGGATGACTGTACTGAGAGTATAAATGACAGAGATTGGCATCATCAAGTAATTTCGATAGTAAAGAAAGGTGCCCTGAACGGCCTGAATATAATACACAGAGGTCAATGCTGGAAGTACGGCATTTGCAACGTGAAAAGCAATCAATGGGAAGGAAACCCATCGAATGGCAGTGTACCACCAACCATCATTAACGTGCCGAACGATTCCAGCCCACCTGTACACGATCATCAACAACTGAGTGGTCATGGCTGCGATTGAACTATAAAACATGATTGTGATGATGACGTTAGTCTTGTAGTGCCACCAAATAGCCCACGCAATCAACGAATAAATACTGCAGAACCGAATGAATGTGTCTAGTGTCGGCCTCCAATATGCTGACTTGAAGGTTTCGTTTTGTAAATACTGTTCATCTTTGTAAATGTATTTGTAGTAGATGAAGATGGAGCCGAATTTGATGTAATCGTATAGTCCATAAATGAGCGCCAAAACCATACTTGTGATTATGAAACCATGCAGTGCACCAAATCCAGTACTTTGTCTAAAGTGATTGTATTCTCCTGGCTCCCGTTGAAGGTAGGCGTGGATGGTGGACGCGTTCCCACGCTCTTGTACAGCCGTAGCAAATGAAGGATGGACGGTGATCCCTTGTACAGTGGTTGGCCATTCATCAAGAGTGTAAACAGACACCACAAACGGTCCTGCAGTGTCATAAAGCGTGACGTCTGGTGTGTAGAACGCAATAGTCGTTTGATTGGTAAGTCCAATGTCATCTGCTGCTGCTAAAACCTACATGGATGAATGCAATGAATAATGCCGCACTTGTGTAAATGACAAACACTGGGCGATCCTGGTGACAGACACTGGAATCAGCAGCAGCGTGGGTTCGTTGTTTTTGTTTGTGTATGCCATTTTGCATCCATCTGTGAGCATAGCTGCAGTGGAAACGATGACATATTGACCAAGTGGTGCAATTGCTGGCGATCGTTCAAACAAATCCCATGCTGTATAATTCCCACCCGAGTCTGGTGGATGTGGTGTGTTGGGCAGATCAATGGAGCCATTTGGCAATAGGACCACGTACGCTGCACAATATGAAACGCTAATCAGCTGCACCAATCTGGCAAACATTTGTGGAATTCTAGAAAATGGAAAAAGTTTTTTTTGAGCCGTCAAAAGTAAGGTTACACCCGCACCTACCTATCCAATGTAAGTGTTGCTGAAGTGCTTAAATCCTGAGAGCTAGTCACTCCATCGGTTTGCATCGAGACACTATTCCATGTTGTATCGTACCCAGTTTCTCCACTAAAGGTTTGGTTGAGCTCATGGGATTCACCTTCAGTAGCAAATGGTGTCAAGGATGCTGGTATCCGTGCAGATATGTCCCCACTGTACGTATCCTTGTGGGGCACCTTGATAGTCAACAAATAAAAGGCCAAGACGTGATGCATGACCCATACCACTGGCAACGCGATAATAAACAGCAGATAGCCAAAGAAACCACCACCAAGGCGCAAGTCTCTAACCACAGAGACTCCAGAAAACACCACAGTGATTAAAAATGCGCCAAATACCACATAAGTCACCCTGCGTAGTGCATCATAGACTTTCTGGTTAAGTCGGATTGTCTTGATCTGTCGGATAAAGCGGTAACCAAGAACACATGTGCTGAGAGAATGAATAAAAGAGATTGGCGACACAATGTAGTCTCGGTAGTAGAGAAAGGTGCCATGAACGGCCTGAATGTAATACACAGAGGTTAGTGCTGGAAGCACGGCATTTGCAATATGAAAAATGATTAATGGAATGGAAAGCCATTGAATGGCAAAGTACCACCAGCTGTCGTTGATACGGCGAACAATTTTCGCCCATCGGAAAATGATTAGATTCAATTGAGTGGTCATGGCGGCGATTGAACTGTAAAACATGATCATAATGATGACACTGGTCTTGTAGTGCCACCAAATAGCCCACACAAGTAGAGAGTAAATGCTGCAGAATCGAATAAAAGTGTCCAGTGTTGGTTTCCAGTATGCTGGCTGAAAAGTTTCATTCTGTAGATACTGTTCATCTTTGTGAATGTACTTGTAGTATATGAAGATGGAGGCGAATTTGATATAGTCGTATAATCCGTAAAAGAGTGCTATTGCCATTCCAGTGATGAGTAAACCGTGCAGTGCACTGAATCCCGCACCTTGCCTGAATCGGTTGTATTCTCCTGGTTCTCGCTGAAGGTAGGCGTAGATGTTGGACGCGTTCCCACGCTCTTGCACAGCCGTAACAAATGAAGGGTGGACGGTGATCCCTTGTACAGTGGTTGACCATTCATCCAGGGTGTATACAGACACCACAAATGGTCCAGCGGTATCGTATAGCGTGACATCCGAGCTGTAAAACGCAATAGTTGTTTGATTGGTAAGTCCAATGTCATCGGCTGCTGCTAAAACCTATGGAAATGAGTTGAATAAATAATGACGCACTTGTGTAAAAGAGAGGCATTCAGCAGTCCTGATGTCAGGCAAGGAAATCAGCAGCAGCGTGGGTTTGTTATCCTTGCTCTTGTACGTCATTTTGCAGCCAGTTGTAAGCGTGGCAGCCGTGGAGATGGTGACATATTGACCAGATGGAAGAGTTGATGGCGATCGTTCAAACAAGTCCCAGGCCGTGTAATTTTGGCCAGAGGTGGGTGGTGTTGTGCTGGATAGGCTCGTAAAATTTGACGGCAAGAGGACAATGTAGGCGGAGCAGATGGAGCAAACCAATAGATAAATTAGTACAAGCATGAAGATTTGGAGCAAAAAAAATTTTGAGGAGGTCAACTCGGATATGAACTCACTGCACGAGCATAAAGCGACATGGAGGCTGGTATGTGGTGCAATGCGTCCCACCTCACATAAGGTATCCTCATGACTTGCTAAGAATTGGTTGTGACGGCGTTGAATCCTGCAGTCGTCCACCCTCCCTCTCTCCCCAATATCATACCGTTCCAGCCTATTCTCTTTAATGTGCTCACTGCTCCCTTATCTGCACAGGAAAGGTCGATGAGCAGTCACCCCAAAAAAGTCTTGGCATGGCAATTTCACCACCAAAAACCATATTGCCAGTGTATTTATTGATCAGTTGCGTACATGCAGCCACACTGAACAATAGAAAGTGCGGCCCACTGTGCGTGATACTTCTTGCCACCATCATCCCTGTGCTTGGACTGATTTTAATCGGGTTTACCATTTGGTGGTGTATCAAATCTCGTAGACAAAGAAAGATAGAGCAAGCCCAACTGTATTTAGAGCAAGCATCCATGCAGCAACGTGTGGCAATGCAACAGTTTGAAGTGCAGAATGCTGGCTCAACTGTCACAACTCCGCTCAACGCTGTTCCCCTGGCACCTCCTGAACCCACCACACCACTGTTGAGGACTGTGGAAAGTGTGCATGAATCCAGTGTGGAAACTCTACCAATGGTTGCAGCACCAGTTGCACCTGAAGTCACATCAACTGCCTTGACGTACCAACAAGCCTTGGATAGCGTTGCTAGTCATGCATGCATCACACTTGGAACACCACAATGGCAGCACAATCGTTTCCAGACCCCCGAAGACGATCCAATTGCACCCAATGTGGAATTGGATGATGCTTCACGTGCCATGATCTTTTCCCATCCAACTGCCATACTCACTATGACCACTTGGTATCCATTATCATCCCATCCGACAGCCACCTTTTACTACCAAGTACGTATCAAAACCAAACCAGCATCTTCCTCTTGTGCCATTGGCATCGCAGTTTGCCCTTATCCAACTTCTCAATTTGTTGGGAGTCAAGGAACGTCCATAAGTTACCATTCTGACGATGGTCGCATCATGTGGAGTGATGAGCAAGTACTCAAGCTAGTGGGTGAAGAGAGCACTGAAGCCAAGGGAGAAGTAGAGTATGGACCTCCATTTGGTCAAGGAGACGTCATTGGAATTGGATATCGACCTGCTGATGGCCTTGTGTTCTTTACTCGTAATGGCATGGATTTAGGGATGGCCAAGACTGGATTCGCAGTGGGTAGACAGCTGTTTGGTTGTGTCAGCATGCAAGGTGATGGTGAATTGGAAGCCATGTTTAAAGGTTGGTGAACTTTTCTTACAAGAAAGCACTTGAATTGGAATCACGTGACTTTCACCATCTTGACCACACATTTCCACACCTTGACGATCTTTACGACCAACCCCTCTTTCCTTGTGCCATCCCCACACAAGACGCAAGTCATTTGATGGAATTATACATTTGGATCCTCATTCTGCTGTTCCTGTCCATTGCAGTCCTCATTTCATCGATTCATCTTTGGGCTTATTACTACGATCGAGGTCCAAAGCAAGCTCCATCACACTTTTCACTGGGCATGCGCACCCTTCCACCCATGAAAATGAGTGTCACAGCACCCACCGTCGCTTACAATCGTCAGAATTCAACTCACTTGCTGATACCGTCCACAACCACAGTCAACTATCCACCACGAACAAGCATGGAACCCAAGGATCATGTACTTCATATTGAGGAAGATGTTGTTGACAGATTTGCTCCAAAGCGACAGCACGATATCAAATGGAATGATGGGGATGACAGCATGGCTTCTAGCATGAAAGCTCCTGGTGGTGAATCTCCCGATTACTCCATGATTGTATGGTAACGTACCCCCCCCCGCGCATTGTGCTCCTTGCACTGCATGGCATCAACACTGCCACACGCTCTCGCTTCACTGAACCGAGAACCACAAATACAAAAATGTTTATGCATTACGAACAAGGGCATCAGTTGATGCATCTATTCCACTATGTACAGGCGTATCCACTGCCATCACTTGAACAATTGTCATTTCTTGAGGACCAGAAGCAGTATTGTTCGTAGTGACAACATGGTCATAATTAGGTGGGGGACTTCGGGGTCGTTCTTCACTGTTGGCAGCGTTTGCTTCCATTTCACTATTTGGTTCTGCCATGACAATACCTCCTGAAATATTTTGACTTGGAGTGTATTCAGGTGGAGGGTTGTCATCGCGTAATGAGTAGGCTGGAAGGAATGATGCCATTCGACGGATTGCTGCTCGGGCACCTGGCATGGGTGGCATGGGAAGCCGAAGGGGATTCCATTTCACACAGGCACAAGCGAGAAGAGACAATAAAAAGAGGAAACTGATGACTACGATTGGTAAGATGGTGCCAAGATCTGCCATTAAAAATCAGTGTTGGATAAATATTTTCAAGGCTTTTGTGACTGGTTGAGCGTTTAAAGTTTCCTGTCAAGGAAGGTGGCGCAGATTGTGATGAGGGAACATGGCCGGTGGATTAGGGAGTTGACCAAAAGGTTGCTGCTGTACTATAACTGACCACCTAGGTAAGGGATGTTGGAGTGTGGCTGGGGGGCATGTGATATCCAAGGGTTAAGTTAAAATGATGTCATTTGTAGTGATTACAAATATTAAAGTAGTGTAAACTAAGGGAGGTAAAGTTGATGTACATTTAATTGAAGGAATCTAAAGTATGGAACCTAGTTAGCTTGAAAATGACTTTAAATCACTCTAGTCTCCCTTTGAAAACAGTTCACTTCAGCTATCAACATCAGAGGTTCCCACAGTGCCAAGCGTCATCTGACTAAAAATAGATGAAACATCCACATTAGGTAATATACATTACGTAAGATATAAGCCAGCAAAACTTGCTAAAACTCCCTCTAAAAAAATTTCCTCCCACGTCCACTGCACCATATCAACGTCTGTTTAATACTACTTTCTATACTATAGATGAAGTTACCTAGTACTTTACCTACCACCCTAATTGTGCTCATTGCACTCCACAATTCCGCCACTGCAATCTCTGTTCCAACCACAACCACAGGCGATGGCTGCAGCACTATAGGAAACCGCTGCTCGCTCTCCAAGAACAGCAATCAGTTCCCGCTTGGTGTATGCAGTATTGTTGGATTCTCCAAGAAGTGCAGTGTACATTCCAAAAACTGTCGCACTAACCATCTCGTTAGACGTGCACAGTAGACCTTCAGTGTCCAGGAAGCATGTTTCAACGTGCCTGTGTTGACTTGAAGAACGATCCAGCTCAAATATTCAGGTACAGCAGTTATTGTGGTCAGGTAAGTTCAGCCTATTGCGTGTACATTAATGCCTGTAGCAATGTGGTGGGTATCTATCTGGAAATTGTCCATCAGGACAAAACCTGGAATGTTTCAATAGGGTTTGCCACTACAGTACATGTCGTAAGCCAAATGGAAGCACTGATGGTATGATTGATGCACTTTGTGTGGCTGGTGAACGTTCCAAAACCCGTGGTGCCTGCAAGGAAGTCTCACTTGGTCAAGGCAAGCAAGATGTGATCTGTGTCACTTGCTCGGAGAATTCATGTCCCAATGGCCAAACCTGCAGGATGAACAGTAATCAAACGGCCATGACATGTCAGGCAATCCAAATGCCTTTAGCACCACAGGCTGAATGCGTAGTGGATGCAGATTGTGGTGGTGAGAGCAATAGGCGATGTGGCACAGATGGAAAGTGCATCGTGATTCAAGCGTCATCAGCAAACAATCCACCCACAGTCGATCCACCAGTCAACGCAGAGCTGCCCTTCACTCCACCAGCTGTTCCAGAGCCACCAAGCATTCCAATGCCTCCTGTTACTCCGCCCACTATGGAACCACCATTCGCTCCTCCAGAGCCTAACGACTTACCAGTCAGTGTACCACCCTTTACACCGCCTACTGCGGAATCACCCTTCACGTCTCCAACCAATCCTCCTCCAGTCAGTGCAGAACTGCCCTTCACTCCTCCAACTGTCCTGGAGCACCAATTGCCAGTCCGCCAACTATTCCAGAGCCATCAAGGGTCCCACCTACTGCAGATCCACCTTTCCATCTTCCTCCTGGCGCTCCAGAACCACCATTCACTCCTCCAGTGGTCAATGAGCCTCCGGTCACAGCTGAGTCTCCTGTTAATCTTCCCCAGGCACTACAGAGTTGCCCTTCACGCCTCCAGCCATTCCAGAAACACCAATCGTTAGTCCACCAACCGTTCCAGTACCAAGTAGTGATCCTCCAGTCATGGAAGAACCACCGGTGACTCCCCCTATCGTTGAACCACCATTTATACCGCCAGTGACTGATGAACCGCCATCCATTGACCCTTCAACCGTCCCAGTACCATCCATCAACATTCCAGTTATTGAAGAGCCTCCGGTCATTGCTCCAGCAATTCCTGTTCCACCAGTCACCTCTCAGGTGACTCCAGTGCCGCCAGTTACTATTCCAACCATTCCAGTGCCACCAGTGACCAATGAACTGGCAAATAGTGAAGCTCCAGTCATTCAAGTGCCCATTACCCCTCCAGTTGTTCCAGTGCCACCAGCTACCAGACCAGTTGCAGCAAGTGGAGAACCAATCGTCAAGGCTGAATGTACTTTCAATACTGAATGTGCTGTTGGAAAATATTGTGCCACAAACGGAACTTGCAAGGAAGGATGTCGTGGCAACAATGATTGCAAGGATTACACTGGTGGTCAATGTGATGCTGCTCACAAATGCACGTATCCTGGTCTCTGTACCACTGCCAACGAATTACAAGTTTGTGGTCTTGAGCAATATTGCTCTGGTAAAAAGTGCACGACTGGTTGCACCAAGGATGCTCACTGTCCATCCACCAAGAAATGTACCGGTAATGTCTGCGTCATCAAATCCACACCACCACCCACTGCCACCCCCTGCAACGTGTACAATGACAAATGTCCAACCGGCAAGTATTGTCAAACAACCACCAAGACATGTCAACCTGGCTGCAAGACTGGAAAAGTCTGTACCAAGAACAACAAGCAAGGCAAGTGCGTCAATCACGTCTGCACTCTTCCAGTCATCAAGACCAAAGGATCCACATGTTCTGTCAACAAACAAGACTGTGGCACTGCTGCATTGAAATGTGTTGGAAAGGCAGGATACACTGGACGCTGTCATCCCATCGTTGGAAATGGTGCAACCTGTGGTGTTGGCACTTATGGCGCTTTGTGTTCCAAAGGACTCCGTTGCATCAAAAACAAATGCAAATCAAATAGACGATAATAGATCATCCTTGCTGAATCCACTTCTGACTCGATCTGCGTCCTATTTCTGAAGGCGATTACTCAGCCATGATGTGGTGCCTCATACACGACGAGTTTAGCCGCAATTGGTTCTGGATCAACCCCAGCCCCTCAGACATCGTTTCAAACACCCACTTCCCGTTTCACAAAATGAGCAGCACTCAAACCATTTTCCTCGTCACTGGTACAAATGCAGGCCTTGGCTTTGCCTACTGTCAACAGCTCCTACAACAACAACCCAACATTCACCTCGTTGCCACCTGTCGCAATGAGGAAATTGCAGCAAGCACATTGGAACAATTCAAGCAAAACTCTTGGGCAGCTGGTACAACGTGTCAAATGGGCGTTCTTGACCTCTCCGACTTTGACTCTATCCGTGTATTCGTGTCCTGGTTCACCGCCTTGAACCTGCCCCTCCACTTGCTAATGAACAATGCAGGTATGGCCAATGGCTCGCGCTTACCTGATGAAGGCAGTTCCATGGAAAAGGTACTCAAGATCAACTTGTATGGTACCTTCCTCTTGACCTACTTGCTTCTTCCCATCCTGACAAATACGCCTAAATCACGCGTAGTCAACATTGTTTCCTTCCTACTCCGCATGTCTCCTATAAATGAAGCGGTGGTGACGGTTGAAGACTGCAAAAAGCATGGAACCAATGACATGTATCCTACCTCCAAACGTCTCTTGCAAATGCTAACTATTGCAATGGCTAAAAAGTATCCTCAAGTCTCATTTTGTGGAGTTTCACCTGGATTCATTCCCACCACTTCAGTATTCCGCAACTATGGACCACTCCGACGTGCACTTATTCAATTCTTAAGGATTACCCCATTCACTAGTACCATGGACAGTGGCGTCCGTGCTTACATTGATGCTGTGGAACACTCAGATCCTGCTCATAATGGATGGTGGCTGTACAGTGGCAAGTGGAACGAGTTTACTGCTGCATCTCAAGAGCAAATCGATGCACTTTGGGAAGCAAGCCGACAAGTCGTGGGAGTTGAGTAAAAAGAAAAAAGTACATCTTGCATTGAACATGTTCCTTCATCTTTTCAGGCGACGCATGTCCACACTTCGAGATTACAACGCATTCCGTCAACCCATCACCCTTTAACGCGTCCTAGTCTGCTCTCAATGACCTCAACTCCCTTCAAACCAATTTATCCGTGTTGAATGCCATCAAAGCCTCTGGTAATCGCAAAAACCAAAACAGTCTTAGTGAGATGTGTTCCTACTGGACTCGATTGGGCCACGCTGTACCACCGCCCTCTGTATCCATCTAATATTGACTAGATGTCTGATTTGGATCGTTTGAATGCTATACACGTTGCAGGTACCAAGGGTAAAGGCTCAACTTGTGCTTTTACAGAGTCCCTTTTACGCACCATTCGACCTGGTGACCGTCACCTCAAAACAGGTCTCTACACATCACCGCATCTCGTACAAGTACGTGAACGCATTCGTATCAATGGGCAACCATTGCCAATGGATTCATTTACCAAATACTTTTACGAGTGTTGGGATGCCTTGGACATGTCTAATAAGAAGGGATTGGATGTGGACGGTATTCGAGAACGACCAGCTTACTTTAGGTTCTTGACCCTAATGGCTTTCCATACGTTTCTAAAGGAAAAAGTAGATGTGGCTGTTGTGGAAGTAGGTATTGGTGGTGCATACGATTCCACCAACATTGTGGAACATCCTGTAGTGTGTGGTATTACTTCCATAGGTCACGATCACCAAAGTATTTTGGGAGAGTCGTTACCAGAGATTGCATGGCACAAAGCGGGCATCTGTAAACAAAATGTACCAGTTGTCACTGTTCCACAAGAGGATGGAGTGATGCCAGTACTTCAGCAACGATCTAAAGAGTGTAAAGCACGCTTGGAGGTAGCGCCTTCCCTCAATGATTATTCTCATGGACCAGAACCACTGGAACTGGGTCTTGCAGGTCAACATCAACGCGTGAATGCAGCACTTGCTCTCTCACTTGCCTACAAATGGTTACGCATCAAAGAAGGCATGGATTGTGGTATGCAAGTGGGAGAAGATGCTAGGCGAGCTCTTTTCTCCACCATATGGCCTGGAAGATGTCAAACCCTCACATTATCCAACACCACATGGTTATTGGATGGTGCTCATACCATAGAAAGCATGCATGTCTGTTCAGAATGGTACACTAACACCACAACCTCCTTACCAGCAAACAGGAAGCGCGTGCTCATCTTCAATTGTACGAGTGGGAGGAACGCACAAGCCATGCTCAGCATCCTCAACGATCCTTTTGACCTTGTCATCTTTTGCCCCAATGTCACCTACACTTCCAAAACCTTCCAACCTGACCTCTTCAATAAGCGCATCAATCCCCTTGACAAGGATCAAGAGGCCTTTTCAACGGCTTACCTCACCCTCCACCCTCAAGCCTCTGTCTCCACTCAACCTTCCATACAAGATGCAATCCATCTCGTCCATCAATCCTATCCACAAGGTGCTCATGTACTCGTAACAGGCAGTCTGCATCTTGTTGGAGGTGTACTTTGTGTCCTCAATGCAACTATTTAAACAATGAACCAAGCATTGTTAATATGTCCTCCTACTCTTTCTTATCCTTTGCGTGCTGATTGAACCGAACTGACTGATCCCAACCTTGTCCTACTTGAAATCGAACTTGTTGCATCGCTCTTGCTTGTATCTGGCCTTGGAGATCGAACACCCAACACTGCCAATAAAGAAACATCCCTCGTGGTAAACACTGTCAATTGCAAAATGTAAACAAACATGGCACCACCAGGAGACTGTTGCAACTTCTTTTTAAATGCTTGAATGTTGAGGATCGAAATACACATATAACATACGAATGCGATGACAGCCAACAGAGTGAGTCTGAACAGTGCCTGTTGTGTATGTGGTGAAATCTTGACCGTTTCCCTCTTTTTGTAAAACTGGACACTATACACTGCAAATGTCAATGCAATAATGCCTTGCATGATGGGAAGAGCGTATTCAACCACACTAACCATGCCCTTTACTCCACTGTTGGTACGCATGTTGTACATGACCATTTGAGTTGCAAATGAAAAGGTGACCACCAACATGCTGGTAAACACAATACCACGGAATATCAAAATGCCCTTATCCTTGCTGTTGGAGCGTTGGATTTGCTGCATAAACACACTCCACAAGTACAACAAGAGATGGAATGCCATGGTTTCACAGTACCCACCCACAGCACTAATCAACCGCCTGTTCCTTGAACGTATAGGAAGCATCAATGCAGCACAGAACAATAGTGCACCAATCATGCCCATAAAACACACAGCATTGCGCAAATCAAAATGAAACTTTCCATCCCTAATCACCAATCCTAAATGGTAGCATGAGAACAGGATGAATCCAGCATTCACCACAAAAAAGAACCACTTGAACACTTGGAAAAGTGCGCCAGCAAACACCTTGTTCCATGGATCCATCTCCCATTCCACTGCAAATTCCGCAACTTTGGCACTTGCACGATACTCCTTATCAGCAGCAATGAACTTTTGACTACTCGTCCATCCAAACATCACAACATTCAAATCTTTTGGAGGAGGTCCATCATCCACACCAGCAAGCACTGATCTGTACTTTTCTTGGTATGGATTCACTTCTGTACCCTTGTACTTTGTACTCAATCCAACCACAAGTGTGTCACTAGGTGGCAATCCAGCCTTTTCAATCATTTCAGCAAACTCCTTTGCAAGTGGCCAAAGTTGAGACAACACCACAGCACCACATTTGGAAGCAGAAAGCCACTGCATCACCATAATACTTGACTTGTAATTACGGTTGATGGATTTCAATTGATCATCGTCTGGTGGTGGATCTGCAAACGTGATGCTACATGAGCCTTTTTTAGGGTTCTGGATGTCTGGATCAGAAGGAATGAGACTTGCCATCACGGGATATCCAAGAGATGTGAAATTCTTGCCTGGATATTCAAAGTAATTGAAGGTGGGAACAGTAACCATCGTTTCACCATCTGCAATTAAAGAAAGAGAAGCATAGATGTGAGGAATTAGAAAAAGGAGGAGGAAAAGGAAGAGGCCCATTTGGCCATCAACAGATTAAATTTGGGATGGATTAGAGAAAAACAATTTTAATTAATCAATTAATCATTAATTCAGAGGATGAGAGTCATTAACCTCTCACGACCAAATCAACTACGTAATGAACCAGTGACCACGAGCAGTGAAATACGTGGATGGTACAGTTATTCATTTGGTGCAGATCCATTTGGTTCAGTCGCCTTGCTTTTATTTGCACCTTTAATTATTGAATCCCTTGCAGCACGAGATGGATATGAAAAGGACCATGTGACACGGTGCAATTGGGGTCATCATACGCGCAATTGTGATATTCAACTAGGGCCACTATGGATGGCTACTACCAGTTTCCAACTTTATGTTACCAGTATTGCCACATTGCTTCAAGCACTTTTCCTCATTAGTATTGCTTCATTCGCTGATTATGGATCGCACCGTAAGCAATTCATTTGCTGGAGTTCAGTGGTATGTGCGGTGTGCAGCCTTCTGCTCTTGACAGTCGTTCGTCCTGGAATGTTGTGGTTTGCAGTCATTTTATTCTTTATTGCCAGTATGGTTTATGGTGCTTCAGGTG